>CAAKHG010032999.1:0-18111 GCA_901007715.1 Dactylopterus volitans
CGTGCAGTGGTCGTAATGTTATGGCTGATCGCTGTGTGTCCACAGCCTAAACAAATCTGTATGTTTGCTTGTATAATGTATATTTTGTCATATATGTCATGTATACCAGTAGTTATACACACACATGCACACACACACCATAAATATCATTTTGGTCTGTGTTTTGTTTTAATAAATTTGCATATTCAAATTAAAAACATGATTGAAACTAATAGTTGCTACATATAACACCATATATACAAATTAATCATATTTCAGTATATACAAATTTTACTATGGATGTTTTATATATGTTATAAGCTTATATATTTAGAATCTGATAATATCTGGACCAGGGGCAGGAATCATATGTGGTGACATCATTCTGCATATGGAGACCCACAGTATATGTCACATATTTACATTTCCGTGTGACGCTGACACTTACTGAGGCTCTTGTGTCGCCGTGGGCAACGATGTGCATTTGACTGGAGCCTGCAATGACAAAACAACCAGTTCAGCAACAGCGCGCACGTGTGTGTGACCAAACAGTGTGTGTGTGTGTTTTTTAAAGACTCGAGCGCCTATGTAGGACTGACTTCATGGAGAGAGAGGGAGGGAGGAGGCGGAGCAGCACGAGGAGGAGGAGGAGGAGGAGACTCGGTCACCTTGACACCGCCGTTCACCGAGGGCTCCGTTGCTATGGAAATGTTTGCCAGAGGAAGAGGAGGGAAGCTCGCCGGTCCAAGTTCAAGAGGAGGAGACGGC
Organism: Dactylopterus volitans; assembly: GCA_901007715.1. Lineage (NCBI taxonomy): Eukaryota > Metazoa > Chordata > Actinopteri > Syngnathiformes > Dactylopteridae > Dactylopterus > Dactylopterus volitans. Next base: position 748 of record CAAKHG010032999.1, read on the forward strand.
GGACGAGGAGGCGACTGACACACACACGCACACACACGCACAAACACGCACACACACACACACAGTCAGTGCACAGTGACCACCGACATGAACATCCCAAACCGGTGCTTATTGGCCGCTTACGCGCTGGGCTCCGGGCTTGTGGGCGGGTCTGGTGATGTCCCGCCTCCTCTGGCTGAAGTTTCCTCTCCTGCAGAGCGAAGCGGTGACGGTGCAGAAACGCCGCGTTAGAGCCTCGCTCAAACATCTGCAGAGCCGCAACTTAACTGCCGTGAACCCGTCGGGCGAGGTCAGCTCCGAGCGCCGTGACAACAAGCGGACAACACGTCGCCGCCGCTGGTAACTATGGCAACACCTCCAGGATGAAGCCCCAGCTCCGGCTTCAGTTCCCTTCCCTTTAACTCCCGGAGACGCAAACCGTCTCTTTTTCTGGATGTTGACGCATCTGAGCCTACGACATGCGGTCTAAAAGGTGCAGTACCTTCCTCGCTCAGCGGGGGGCGACACCGTCTGCTCGTGAGACTCCGTCCTGCCGCCTCTGCTCTGATGGCGCGAGCTGCCCCGCGACCGCCCTCGGCCCGGCCTGGCAGGGGAGGTGGGGCGTCCGTCCGCCGCCGCCGGCTCCGACGGCGGGCAGTCTGAGTTCGACGGCCTCCAGCTTCTCCTGCGACGGGCCAGTTACGAGACGTCATTAAAAGATGAGAAGAACCCGCACGCGATGAAAGCTGATCAAACGGCGATGAGTGCAATAGGAAGTGGCTACCGCTGCCGGCGCGGGTGGCGAGGTCTGAAGCTGGAGGATGCTGGGAAACCGTTCATGAAGTCTGAGATCAACGCCGGAGGCTGCAGAACACAATCAAATTGGAATGGAATAGAATTAAACAGAGTAGAATAGTACAGGATAGATTAAAAAAACAAGATAGAAGATGGGAATAGAATGAACTACAATAGAATACATAAAGACAGAGCAGAGTGGAATGCAACAGAACTGAGTAGAGTACAATAGAATAGAACAGAATGAAACAACAGACTAGTATAGAGTAGAACAAGGCAGAGTAGAGTGGAATAGAACCAAACAGAACTGGGTAGAGTACAATAGAATAGAACCGAATAGAATAGCACAAGAATAAAACAACCGAGTTTAACGGAATAGTAAAGACTAGAACAAAGCCGAGTAGAGTAGAACGGAACTTAGTTGTCCGAGGACATAAACCGGTGTAAAAGTGAGCCGGGCCTGGACGGGTGTGGTGGTTGCAGGTCGTGTCCGGTTCCATCAGCATGTTATTGTTAGTATTATTATTAAAGTTATTGACGGCCAACCGGTCTGGTCTCTACAAGATCCTGCGACACTTGACCACGGACCATCCTCAGGGCAGTTACTCGCCTCGGTGTAATCAGAGTATCCCGGCGCCGGCCACGCCTCGCCGGTGAACTCGTACAGCTGCTGCGCCGGCACGTGGGCGGGGTAGTAGGACGCCGCTGCTGCCGCCGCCATGGGTTTGGCCTTTATCCTCACCATGATTGGCCTCCCCTGAAACACCTGGACCTCCTCTCGCAGGTACTTGTAGGCCTGAGGAGAAAAAAAACAAACACACTTTTAACATTCGGCTGCAACCGGATGACCAGAGAGCCAGCTGAAGGTTACCTGCTGGGCGTCGGCCTCCGATTGGAAGGTGACGAACCAATTATCGTTGCTCACAAACTCGCAGCTGAGGAACTTGGGGAGGTTCTCGCCGTCGAAGAGGGCCTCCACCTCCTGCAGAACATCATACAAAACGCGGACCTCACGTCTCTGACAAAGCTAGGGAAGAAGGACGGCTGAGGGGAGGGGAGCTGCTGGGGAGGGGCTCTTGCCTTGGGGGGCGTGGCCTCGGGGATCTCACGCAGGATCACGACACATCGGCTCTGCTTGGGTCGCACCTTCTGTCCGCACGGCGCCACCTGGACCAGGGGCAGGGCTGTCGGGCCAGAGAGGACGAGGACGTCACAGACGCCGCGAGAGGGTTTTCCTCCGATAGCCAATCAGGTGGCGGCTAACATCCGCGCCTGCCCGCCATGCATGCAGCGGGAACTTTGACTGAAATGTGCTAAGTGCGTTAGGAGTAGAAAAACATGTCTGACAATATCGCGTTGATGAGAACAGCACAGGTCACAGTGGGTGTTGACCTTTGACCTTTTGGGTGTGAAATGCCATTTTAACATTTTAGACAATTTTTGTGAGATTTTGTCACAATCCGCATATGATTTAGGATTATGGACATAAACGGGTTTTGCGTAGTCACTAAAAAGGCCAAAAGACCTTTCACCTCTATCCTTTTAGACAGGAGGTTTGTCCTCATCGGCCTAAAGCTAAAATGTGATTGTTTAGGTTATGTGACCTTTGACCTTTCGACCCTCTGACCACCAAAATCTAAAGAACGGGCGGCGGAGGCGTGGAGGCTGCTGACATTTCACGAGGTCGGAGATGAGGTCCAGGTCGCTGCTCAGGCGCTTGACGGCGTCGAGGCTGGCCAGAGTTGCTATGGGAACGTACTGGTCGCCGTCCATCTGGGATTTGAGGTAGAGGTCGCTGGTCAGATGCTCCCTGCGGAGGGACACAGCAGAGGCGGCGGTACGAGGGGGCGGCGGGGGCAAAGCATCATGGGAGGGCGAATATGGCAGCGTTACAGGAAGAGACGCAGCGCTCACGGCGGCAGAGGTGCATGTATCATATGTGCATATACCGAATTTCCATGTATAAAATATATAGTATGCACATAAGAAGTACAAACGTATGTGCATGTAGGTTTACGATAAATATGAAACCTATTACAAATAGGAACAATTATATATTTTTGATATACTGTATCTGTATGCTGCAAGCAGTTACATATATAACATAGATCAGTATGTATGTAACTTGTACATTACACATTTAAACAAACACACACACACACAAAACTCCTGGAGGGAGAACTGATTGCAGGGCTGTTGTATTATACTCTGTGGTAGACACGCGGTGGTCGTAATCTTATGGCTGATGTGTGTGTATAGGGCAACGTCACCTTCCATATATGGGCATGTATGTCATGTCAACATTTCCATTTGAGGTGACCCATGAAAAGCAGTGAAATTCTGGATCTTCTTTGATAGAAATGCAGGAGACTGGTGTGATGGGGGTTCTCACCTGGTCAGGTGGGACTCCAGAAGCGTCCTCAGCTCCTGTCTGGTCTCATCTGGAATTACAGGAAGTCGTTATTGAATCCGTGCTGACAGACGATCAGGGACCAACAAAAGAAACCAAAGTGGATCATAGCCATAACTGTGACCCCCCATACCTGTGACAGGCGGGTCGCTGGTCCCCCGGTGGACTAAAGGCGCCTCCGCAGCCGGCGTCTGCTCCTGCGGCGCTCTGGGATCAGCCTCAGCAGCGTCCTCCACCTCAAACTCGGGAACGTATCCTGCAAACGAGGCCCGCAATCAGTGGGCAGCCTCCCGCTGACCGGCGTTTTTACCGACTGTCCAGAAACACGCGTCTACCGTCATCGTTGAGCGCGGCGCCGGGGAAGCACAGCCACGGCTGCTGGGCCGTCGGGAAGGCGGGGCCGGCCGCGTCCATGGGGTGGCTGGTCCACACGGCGGCGTCGGGGTTCAGGCAGGAAGCGGCGGCGGGCGCCTGAGATGGAGAGAGAGGCGACGAAGTGACGCGCGTGTCTATGACGGCGAGGTGTGTGTGTGTGTGTGTGTGTGCTGATTCCATCCAGAACCTAAGACCAGAGTAACACACACTTGGCTCAGTGTGGTGTCAGGCTAAAGCAACCATTGCTAACGTTTAAAGGTGCCATGTGGAAGTTTCGTTGCACCACAAAAATCGATATTATATCGTGATTTTTTTGTGTGTGGTGATATTGTATCGATACAAGGATGCATCGTACGTTTATGGCAGCTTTTTGGGGACGTCCGTCTGCCTGATGAACACATTTTTTTTGCAATGTAAAATAATTGAGGTGAGATGGACAGACAGGGAAAAAAACGCTAATTATCCTCAGGACAATAATTAGCAGTTGATAAAAAAAAAACTATATCATAGTGTGCACTGTTGCTCTTAAAGTTGGAATAATTTTGTTTTTTTATCCCTGTTTATCACCTTTGACCAGATTGATCGATAAAGTTTTGAGAGGATTTGCGCTCTTATCTATCAAATCACATTCTCACGATCGCTTCGTAAGAAGAGGTGAACGATGTTTTATTCCAACTTCACGCGCAGCAGTGTGTTACTGCCGATGTAACGCTCTGCAATCGTGAAAATCGAAATAGTACCATGTCGTAATTGTTAAAGTATTGTGATGATATCCTGGCTGATGTCATCACAATACTTCTAATTTTAGTGCTGTTTTATGGATTCTTATCTCTTACAAAATTGTCGAGTCTTAGCGACCGCGGCCCGACGTCGCCGAGTGACGGGCGAAACTCACAAACTGGCCGCCGCCGGTGTGCCAGTCCCACATGCAGGACCCCCGCGGCGTCACCGTGCTGTAGGGGTACGCCCCCAGCAGCGCCATGGTGGGCTGGAGCTCCGACACCGAGGCCGGGATCTGCTCGGCGCCGGTCTCGCCGAGCCGCGCGGTCCCCTGGGCCCAGCCGCCGCAGTCCTCCTCCAGACCCAGCCGGATCCAGGGGCCGGGATAGAGGCGGCAGGCCGAGGAGTCCGCCTCCTCCCCCAGCAGCTCGGACACCATCTCCCTCATCCCGCCTTCCCGCTCGCCCTCCTCGGCAGCTGCCGGCGGCTCCTCGCCCATGTGGATCACGTAAGATGGCGTCGAGGCGTGAAGGTCGATCTGACCGGGGTCCACCGGGAAGGCGAGGTCCTCCTGGCAGGTCCTGTCATCGGGAGCCACGCAAGTGTCACGGGTGATGGTTTCAGCGCAGACTGTGGCAGGGTCCTGGGAAGGGTGAGTTTCTGGAGGAATACAACAGCTGTCCAGGTCGGGCTGCTCTTCTGCTGGCGTCTTCAGCTCATTCATGATCTCCAGTAGAACCTCCTTCATGCCAGACAGACCAGAGGGTTCATGCCGTGGGGTTAGATCTTCAGCAGGCCTCAAATCGTCCAAGGAACCGCTCATGGTGAATATTTCTGAGGGTTCTGAGGCGGGTGGAGGATTGTGGGAGGGCCGTTCTGCTGTATCTGCAGACTCATGCTGGACTGAGAAGCTCCGGTCAATCGGACTCTCCTGTGCAGTTGCTGTCTCTTCTTCTTGGTCTTCTTCACACATTTTCTTTGGATTTACCTCCAGCTGGATTGGGGCGCTTCCACCCTCAGTGGCATCACCTTCAGCCTCCACAGATGCGGAAGATGATGGACGTGGAGGGCAGGAGCTCATAATCTCACTCACAGGAAGCGGTGGTGAAGAAGAAGACCCGTGGTCTGAATCCTGGAGGCTGTAGACCTGAGGAGTGACACTGGTATTTGTGGACTCATGGAACCCAAACGAGGAAGGTTCTTTTTCTTTCATCTCCAGGTTTGAGACATTTTCAGCTGTTTGGCTCTGCAGAGAGGGTTCCTCCATCTGTTCTCCAGAAAGAGGCAACACTTCCTCCTCCTTTGAATCTCCAGCATTGTGATTGGATGTCTTCAGCTCATTCATGATCTCCTGGAGAACTTTGTTAGCACCAGACAAACCATCATGCGTTTCATGCCGTGGGATCAGATCTTCAGTAGGCCTCAAATTGTCCAAGGAACCACTCATGGTGAATATTTCTGAGCGTTCTGAAGCTGGTGGAGGATTGTGGGAGGGCCGTTCTGCTGTATCTGCAGACTCATGCTGGACTGAGAAGCTCCGGTCAATCAGACTTTCCTGTGCAGCTGCTGTCTCTTCTTCCTCATTGTCTACTTCTTCACAGTCTTTTTCTGTTGGATTTACCTCCAGCTGGATTTGGGTGCTTCCACCCTCAGTGGTATCACCTTCAGCCTCCACAGATGTGGGAGATGATGGATGTAGAGGGCAGACGCTCATATTCTCACTCACAGGAAGCAGTGGTGAAGAAAAAGAAGAAAAAGCAGAAGATCTGTGGTCTGAATCCTGGAGGCTGTAGTCCAGAGGAGTGACACTGGTATTTGTGGACTCATGGAACCCGAGCAGTGGAAGATCTTCTGTCATCTGCGGGTTTGAGACATTTTGAGCTGTTTGGCTCTGCAGGGAGGGTTCCTCCACCTGTTCTCCAGGAAGAGGCAACACTTTCTCCTCCTTTGAATCACCAGCATTATGATTGGATGTCTTCAGCTCATTCATGATCTCCTGGAGAAGCCTGTTATCTCCAGACAAACCATCAGAGGTTTCATGCTGCGGGATCGGATCTTCAGCAGGCCTCAAATAGTTCAAAGAACCACTCATGGTGAATATTTCTGAGCGTTCTGAAGCTGGTGGAGGATTGTGGGAGGGCCGTTCTGCTGTATCTGCAGACTCATGCTGGACTGAGAAGCTCCGGTCAATCGGACTTTCCTGTGCAGCTGCTGTCTCTTCTTCCTCATTGTCTACTTCTTCACACACTTTCTCTGGTGACTTTTCCTCCAGATGGATTTGGGCGCTTCCACCCTCAGTGGCATCACCTTCAGCCTCCACAGATGCGGAAGATGATGGATGTGGAGGGCAGGAGCTCATATTTTCATGCTGGAGGCTGCAGACCCGTGGAGTGATGCTGATACATGTGGACTCGTGGGACTCGAGTGAAGTAGGTTCCTCTTCTCTCATCTCCGGGTTCAAGACATTTTGAGCTGTTTGGCTGTGCAGGGAGGGTTCCTCCATCCGTTCCCCAGTGAGAAGCAACACTTCCTCCTCCTCTGAATCACCGGCGCTCTGATTGAACTTCTCCAGCTTATGAACTTCACTGGCTGCTCGTGAACCTTGTACGTGCTTCTCCTCGATGTGGTCAGACTTCAGTTCGTCCTCCTGGAAGCTGGTTGACGGTTCCTCTTTAATGGCACCTGGGACGCCGCCCGCTGCTCCACGTTGCTCCGTCTGCCAGCCGAAACACACACTCTCTTCACACACACTCTCCTCACACACACGCTCGCCTGACCGCCGCACACCCTCACCGGCCACGTGTCCACGCTCCTCATCCACACCTCCATCGCCGGATTCGGCCTCCGCCAAACCTGCGGCGGCGCCACAGCAGTCCGATGCGGGACTGAAGGCCGGCAGCAGCTCGGGTGGAGCCGCGGCGTCAGTGGGCGGAGCCGCGGCGGGGGGTGGAGCTTCCGAGAGCCTCCATGGCGGGACGGCGGGAGGCTGGACGGACGCCGGCGTCCCTTCAGGTGACCCGTCACGGACCGCGGAGGCGTGCGATTGGTGGGTGAGCGGCGACTCCTGCGCGGAGGGAAATACGACCACGACTGTTTTAACTGCGCCCGGTGAGCACGCCGCCGCCGCCGTGTGGGATCGCCGGGGGTCACTGTCAAGGTCGTTATGGTCAGCTGGCGCGTGGGAGCCGCGGCTGCTCGCCCCGGAAGCCGGCTCACAGCTGTGGTCGGCGGCGTGCTCCACACATGCCGCCGCCTCCGTGGCGGTGCGAGCGTTTGGGCTGCCGGTGATAATAATAGCCCGCTGCTCCTGGCGAGGGCTCGGCTCACGCCGCGCCGGCCCGCCCGCCGGGCCCGGCCGCGCTCGGCTGTCCGCCGGATCGTCGTCCCGCCGGTCCGGCCCGTCCGAGCCCCGCGCCGACTCCTCTTCCAGCCTCACGTGACGAACCACATCCATGGCGTGCCGCCTCATCTGCTCCGTCGCCACCTCGCCGTGGAGCCGGTTCAGCGCCGGGCTGCTCCGGTCCTCCCGCAGGTCCGGGTTGAGGTCCAGGCAGCAGCAGCACCACATCTTCTCCTGAATTGACACGAGTCTGCGACGGCGAGGGCACGCTGAGAAACGCCGGAGCGGCTCCTCGCCACGGCCACATGCAGAAAGAAAAGACCCTCTTCCTTCACCCCTCCAGGCCCCTCCCCCTGCCCCTCCGTGCCCCGCCTCCCCTCCCCTGCCCAGAATAGCCAGAGTGACGGCGCTCACATGTCCCTGCCACTCAAGCGAGCGCCGCACGCTGCTTCATGTGTGAGCACATTAGTGTGTGTGTGTGTGTGTGTGTGTGTGTGTGTGTGAGTGCAGGGTGGGGGGGGCACATATTTAACCAATCAGCTTTCAGAACTTTTCCTGAGTATATACGTTCATCAAGCAGTTTCAAACAGCTCGGTACAATCAGGCACAACAGTGATGATAATCCTGATTATGAAGTAACAATAACAGGCTCCTCCTCCAGTTAGACACCCCCCCCACACACCCCGGTCCTCCCACACCCCCCATGAACATGTCAAGCATGCGGAGCGTCCACAGAGCAGCTGCGGCGCAACAGTGCGCTTCCATTTTGATCGATGGCGAGCGCGAGAGCATCGCGGCAGTCGCAGCGGAGGGCCAGGTTGTGTGTTTTCTCTCCTAACTTTCATCCTTTCATCAAACCAAAAGCCAAAAAAAAAAAAAACTGCATACACTGAAGAGGCCATGAGGAGTGTTTCTATTGGTCCCCACCGGCGCATTCGTGTGGTTGCGATATCTAAAGAGCGTCTGGAGGGAGTTTCTGAAGATTTGGCCCAAATACCAGTGCAGGCTCAAGTATGAACCAATTAGAGTTCGGCAGTCAAGGGTCAAAGGTCACTGCTTGCATTTGGTCATAAGTCAAAAGCCGATGATGACGACATTTGAGACAAATGTCCAGTATATTTCATGTGGTTCATTCAGTCTCCTCTACATCGACACTGTTGCCTGGAAAGTTGGAATCATTTTGTTTTCAGGCACATTTTTATTTATAAATCACCTCTGACCAGACTGAGCAATGAAGTGTTGAGAAGATATTTACTTTATCTATCAAGAATAAATCACGTTGTCACGATCATTTCATGGCAACAGGTAAAAAAAAAACATTTTATCCCAGCTTGGATATTGTGGATGTTGTCTGATCCCTGATTGGTTGGTGGAGGAAACCAATCGGAGCATTGCTTTATTACTGAAACTTCAAGCTTCAAGCATGAGGTCGTCAGAAATGTGAATTCTGATTTTCACCCCGACTGACGCTTGAAACTGATGTCCAGACTATAACTAGCCTGCAATCATGACCGGGAAGAAATATTTGGGAACCTCCTGTAGGAAAATATGGATTATGATTCGGCTGCGGTCTCCACGGCGACGCCTGACACAGGAAACTCAGGAAGGAAAACAGAACCTTTAACTTCGCAAACGTCTTCTTCATCTGTCTGGAACTAATCGCCCAACAGGTGCTGATAAAAGAATCTCCGCCGTGGTTGGAAGGCGTCTAACATGGGCAGGCGTCCTGGTGGATGGCTGCTGATGCTGCTGAGAGGCTGGCAGACCCCAGAGCCCGCCCTGTTGCCATGGCAATTGTGTAGGATAGAGGGGGCACACACATTTCTCTCATGTTTATGAGTGTGCGAGTGCTGGACGTTGTAATCGGACCTAAACTGAGCATTTAAATGTTGATTTATATGGTTACAGATTGATGCACTGATTTACAGCAGATGTTGTTTGTTTTTTTTAATATAATATAACACGCTTGTGAATATGTTTCACTTTTTCAGTTTCGGTCAGATTTTTTCCTCCAATCCCCGATGTCCTTTCCCCACTGTGATCGTGGATCCCACCAGCACCGACCGGGGTCCCGGCAGGAGAGGAGATGACGTCCATGCTGGTGGTCGTCGTTCCCTCTATGCGCCACTAGATGGCAGATGAGTCTCACCACGCTGGTCGCTGCCGCATGACGAGATTCCGGCCACTTGTTAACTGCTTTTTTTTTCAATCGCTTTAGCACGGATTTGCAAACAGGGCCCGGTTTTTTAAAACAACAACACACACACACACACACACAATTAGCAGAACACCTCAGATCCTTTGGAAAATGAAACGCACTCATTTTAAAGGCCATGTTTTGTTACCATACGAGACACACACATTTCATCGGGCTTCATTCTGTTTGAGCGCCTCACACACACACACACACACACACACACACCGCTGAGCTCAGCCTAATTAGAAATTCTACCTCTAAGTGATTCGGGTGCAAGAGAAAACGGAACACACATACGCATAAATACTGTGAGCCCAGCAAATATCGGCGGACTTCAAATCCTGCATCCAGCGCAGGTTGCGAGTACAGTAACGGCCCAAATCTAAAGCCGGTGAAATATGTGACATTAATCTCTTTGCCCGGCTGGTTCTGGCCTGGAGCATTTCCATTTTGAATGCAGTCACGTGAGCTCGCTGCACGTCTGTGGCGCCTAAACCTGATCGGTGGGTCCACAATTAAGCAGTCGTGTGTTTTGCCCACCTGATGCCCGCGTTTAACCAATCAGCCCGCGGCCGGTTATTGGACAGTCGGGGCTCTGGAACTGGGAGGTGCGCCCAGCAAACCCGGGCCCTTTTTTATTTTTTTTGGTCCTTGAATTTGAGGTTTTCACAACCAGCAGCGGAGAACGCGCCGCTTCGTTAGCCGTCACCGAGCGCATCCTCAGTGTCAGTCGCGTGACCCAGATTAATTGATAGAAACTGCAGGAGAGAACAAAATGCTTTAAGCTGGAGGCCCGAATCCTCTGACGTGGTTCTGACTGGAGCTTCCTCTGTGCACGGAACGAAAAACACAACACAGCTTTGCCACTTTGGAGCGATTAAATTTACGGCTGACGGAGAAACGGCATCGCCAAAATGTAGTAAAACCACGCTGTGCTTGTCACTGTTGTATTTACCCTCCCTCCCTCTCTTCGGCCTCCCGTTGTTGCAGGTTAGCGTGTTTGGTGCACAAACCGAGCGCAGCAGCATCAACGCTGCTGCTCATGTCCAGGTGACATAAGTAAGCGGGGAAAGTGTCACATTCGACTCCATCTGACAGCGACCAACTGCAGCAGAATACGACTAGAAATGTTAGTTTATTATTTTTGTAGGTTTTGTGTTTTACCCTGTTTGAAAAAGAGACACGACTGTAATAATAAGGATGAATCCCACAGGTCCAGCCGCTGCTGTAGGTGTGGTTGCTCGCTGCGCCCCCTGCCGGTGATGAGCGGCGCCGCCCCTCCTCCCACCCCCCCGCCAGCCTCCGTAGAGTCACGTGACCGCAGCGGCAAGAAGCTGCAAACGACGCTGACTCGGGTCCTGCGAGAACCGCCTCACCATCACCGCCGACCAGCAACCGCAGCAGCGGCCGCACGGAGCCCACCGACCGACCGACCGACCGACCGACCGGGGTCCCCCCCCCCGCTCCCCGCGAACCCACTCGAGAGCCGGGCGCCATGGCGGGCCCCCGCTAAAACCGGAGCCAGATTTAACCCCCTTTTGTTCTCCCCCCCCCATCCGCCCCGCCACCAGCACCACACCGCGGCCCCCCTTCGACGCCTCGCAGTCCGTCCGCGCCTCCGCCGAGGAGGGGCCGCCGAGGAGAGGCTCTCGCGTTCGGAGCGGAGTGAGACGACGACGACGAGGACGAGGAGCGGAGGAAGAAGCGGGCGGCGGCGGCGGGAGTAGCGCGAGCAGCGGCGGCGGAGGAGGCGCAGGAGGCGGCCGAGCAGGAGGAGGAGGCGGCGGCGTTTGACGGTGTTTTCAACGGCACGAGCCGAATGGCGGACCGCGAGGCGTCGCCGATACCGTTGGAGATCCGAGCCCGGCTGGCGGAGCTGGAGCTGGAGCTGTCAGAGGGTAAGACACGCGGGGAGAGAGGGAGACAGGGGGCGAGCAGCCGCCAGCCTGTCTCCCTCCTCCGCTTCTCCTCCCCGTTATCCCGTTATCTCACCATCACCATCCTCACCGGGAGCCTTCCTACCTACTAACGGAATCTAGCGCCTCATTCCTGCGGCCCCCTCCTCCCCTCCTCCCCCCTCCCCCTCCCCGCTCCTCCCAACCAGATGTTTGTCAGTCAGGCACCGGCCCGGCCAGCGCGCCGGAGGCGGCGGAGGCTGCGCGCGGAGCGGCGACTCGCTGCGGGCTTCTCCCGCCGCTCTTTTGTCTCCGTCCCGCCGCGCCGCGCCGCCGCCGCCCGGCCCGGCCGCCTGGTTCCGGGTCCGGGGAACCGAGCGCTTGTTTGACCTTGAGATGTTTTGACACGAATCCGGGGCGAGTCTACCTGTGCGCGCTCGCGCGTGTGCGTGCGTGCCTGTGCGCGCGCGCGCGCGTGCGTGTGTGATAACAGCGACGCGATGCGACGCTTCGTGACAGCGGAGCACGGAGCGGCAGTGTGGCGTTTGATGTCCGTGATCTCAGCCTCCTGCCTCAGTGTGTGTGTGTGTGTGTGTGTGTGTGTGTGTGTGTGTGTGTGTGTGTTTTGGGGCCTGCAGAGCAGCTGAGGATCTGAGGAAGAGGATGAGGATGATGATGATGATGATGATGATGATGATGATGCTTGGAAATATATTTTTCAACCTCCTCCTCCCTTCCTGTCCTCTCTCTCCTCACACACACACACACACACACACACACTCTGGGCCATTGAATCTCAATCACAGCATCCACCCGGCTGCTCTAACACAGGCGGATCAGAGCGTCGCTGCCTTATATAATGGGAGTGACATATTTTATTCATGAGGCGGGATGACCGACTGTACATGACGAGAGGGGAAGAGCCTGGATGCACGCTGGATGGCCGCATGTGAGCCACCCTGTCAGGAATTGTGTGTGTGTGTGTGTGTGTGTGTGTGTGTGTGTGTGTGTGTGTGTGTGTGTGTGTGTGTGTGTGTGTGACTGCGGCCGTCATTACGATGATGTTGTTTAGCGCTGCAGTAAAAAAAAAAAAAAAAATCAAGATACTGGACGCAGACTCTGTTGGTTCAGTCACTTTAATCAAGCCGGCAAAAAGCTGCGGCAGCAGCAGCAGTGCCCGCCGCTGCCGCTGCCGCTGCCGTCTGGAGCGAACGCTGAATAATTCACAGGTAAAAGGGTCAAATTAATAGGGACGGACGCGGGGGGACCTGCAGCTTCTGATCCCGGAAGGGGGAAAAAAAACATCGTCAGTTTTCTTAAAAATCCACAAAAGTGGCCAAAGCTGCCGCATCATCAGACCGTCCTGTCTCCTTCTGATCAGCCTCATCATTCATAAAAGCCTGTACTGCGGTGACACACACACACACACACACACACATGCACAGGCCCGCTGGAGCTCCAAATCCAGCCGCGAGTGTTTATCAGAGCAGAACCTGCCGCTGGCAGATGTTATTAATGATGGAAGGAAGTGGAAATGTCACGAAAAACATCCAGGTGTGTGTGTGTGTGTGTGTGTGACAGTGAGATGAAGCCTGACAGGCCTCCTGGTAGTGTGATGGAAGTGTCAGAATGTGTGTGTGTGTGTGTGTGTGTGTGTGTGTGTGTGTGTGTGTGTGTGTGTGTGTGTGTGTGTGTGTGTTGGTGGTGCTCATCCAAACGGAGGGTGAGATTGCAGCCTGCTGTTGGCTTGCGTGTTGATCACTTAGGGAAGAGTGTGTAGCCCCGTGTGTGTGTGTGTGTGTGTGTGTGTGTGTGTGTGTGTGTGTGTGTGTGCGGGCGTGTGTGTGTGTGTGTGTGATCATTAATTCAAATTAAGAGTATGTTGTGCAGCAGATGGGCGATCTCGTCCAAAAGAGCCTTAAAATCAGGAGGGGCGGACGAACCCGCTCGTTTTCAGTCTCTGTTTCTTATTGATGTCGTAAAATTAGTGATTTATTATTTAAAATGTTCCAATTTGCAGCAGAGATGCCAGAATTCGCTTGTTCCGGCTTCTCAAGTGCAAATACTTTTCATGTCCATAATAGCCAAGTGAATATGTGTCGGACAGAATGAAGGATTGAAATATGTCGCTCCCTGAAATGGAACCGGATGGAATCTCATTTCTAGTCTCACCTTTTGTGGTATTTTCATGGCTAAAATAAATAATGAGCAGACACAAGCCACATAAATCCACACATCTGTGAAGTTGGAAACGTTGAACCCCCCCAGAAAACAACCATCACTTCTTTCCGTGTTTGTTGATCTTGGTTGCTGTTGTTTCTTTTGGTAGAAAAGACCTCAAAATTGGGAAAAAAAACGAGATTAAGAAGTGTTGGTGTTTTATTCCAAGGAAATCGTGGAACAACCCGTCAAACATAAAAGCGACGGGTTCTGAGAAGTTGGACTAATTGATTACACATCACGCATGAAGAGTTTTGGGCGTGACAGCCAGGCAGCCCTGCGTCCTCGGTCTTTGAGGACGCGAGCGGCGCCCTCTGCCCCGCTTATCAGATGAAACTCTGGCAGATAAGCCCCGCCTCCCGCTGCTCCATCGCACCATCTCCGCCGTGCGACCGTGACCTCCAGGCGTTCCGGCGCCGCTCTCCGGTGTTCCGTAGCTTCTCACCGGCGTTCCGTAGCTTCTCACCGGCGCTCTCACCCGGGGTGACTTCCAAGCGCACGTGCGGACGCACCGCCCCCACGCCACGACGCGCCAGCGCCGAGACGTCCAACCGCAAAGTAATCGTTAGTGTTTCTGCAGAACAGTAGCGGACTCGATGCGCTTTTTGGTGCGTTTGAGGTCCCCGGGAGATTTCAGCGCCGATCGATGGGGTGAAATACAGCCGCGGCGGGGCCTGCAGGTGGGAGACAGGAAGAGGAAGTGATTCGCAACATGGTGACGGCGCACTCGCGCTTAATCACCCGAGTCCCGCTCAGGCGCCAATGCCACTTCACAGCTTATTTTTATCCAATCAGGAGCCGTCCTGCCGTTCCGCCCTCATGGCGGACCACTGCATGCGTTTGCACGCCGCGCGCCCGCCGCTGCCGCCTCCCGCCGCTGCATTCCAGGTCAGCTGGTTTTTCTCTGAACCTGCAGGAAGGACCACGTTTAGCAGAGATACGGATCAGCAATCGATGAGCGATTATCGTCCGACGGAGCCGGCCCGGCGGGTCGGGAGGCCACGCCGCGCCTCCGCTTCATCTGCTGCTTTCGCCGCGACTTTAAATCAGGACGTGAAGCTTTGATGATGGGAACAGTCGGACGTGGAGCCGGTTTGATCGGCAGCGGCTCTCGATTATAGTTTTTCAGCTTTGGGTAAACAGAAATCTTCTCTTCCGGTGTCTGAAATCTCTCCGTGTTTTGTAGTTCTTGATCCGGTAGCTGAGGGTCGGTGGCTGCCTCATGGCCTCTCTTAGATAATAAGATAATAAGCCACGCGTCCACCGACAGCAGCTCCAGACCGGAGCCAAATCTGCGTTTGATGGTCAGCGGATAAAAGTTAGATTCCTGGACTGAGTTGGCGACAAGCGGCGACCGTGAGAGCCAATGGGGGCGCAGGACGCGGCGAGCCCGCGATGAAAGAGACGCAGCGCGGCGTAGATGGTAGAGGCTTTAAATGTCCCACGAGGAACCCAGACCAGAGGAGTGGGAGGTAGACGGCCGGGCAGATCACCACCGGGTTTCTGTGACTATTTAGAGGTTACACCTGCCTTGTTTTGTGTCAGTTTGTTCCAGAAGTGTGGCCAGAACGTTCTGTGGGAGCTGCCATTAGAGCGGTAGAACCCTTAAGTGGCGGAACATCCCCTTTAGGAATGATTCCCCTGTGTCGCACCCGCTGACCAGCTACGCCGCCATTTTGGAAACGAGGTTCTGGGAAGCCAAAGTCACACGTGACATGGTCATGGTACCCGACCAGGATGTTCAGCAGGTGTCACTGAAGGGTTCCAGTTAAAGTCAAGTGTGAAAGCTGTTTAAGGAACCTTCAGGAACATTTAAAGGGGCAGTGACAGCTGGGCCATCTTCCTATGGGATATATTTCCTCCTGTATGGTGCTTCATTGTAAAACGCCTAGCTTAGCTTCGTTTATCTTATCTTCGAGTATCTTATCTTACCTCATCTTAGCTTATCTTGGGGTCTCTTATTTGTAGTTTAATTTATCTTTCTCATCTCAGGTCAGCTTCATGTATCCTAGCTTACTTTAGCTTGCCTTACCTCATCTTAGCTTAGCTTAGTGCCTCTTAGTTTCTTGTAGTTTAACTTATCTTTCTCATCTCAGGTCAGCTTTGTGTATCCTAGCTTGCTTTAGCTTATCTTACCTCATCTTAGCTTAGCTTAGCGTCTCTTTGTTTGTTGTAGTTTAACTTATCTTTGCACATCTCAGGTCAGCTTTGTGTATCCTAGCTTACTTTAGCTTATCTTACCTCGTCATAGCTTAGCGTCTCTTTGTTTGTTGTAGCTTAGCTTAGCTTTGACTTATTTCATCTTATCTTAGCTCACCTTGTCTTATTTTGTCTGGTCTTAGCTTACCTTGAGATGTCCCTGCACACGTGGGCATTTAGCAACATCGGATATTGTATTTTTGTTTTAAAGTAACGCTGGAGACCCAAAGCAGGAGCAGATAGGAGTCCCGATCCGGAGCTGCAGGACCGACAATGGAGACGTCTGAGGTCCTCGGTCTGAGCGATGAGAACACTGTAATCTCCCGGCCTTCTCATCCACAGCATTCTATTATCCATCATGAAAGTGACGAGCAGCGGCTGTGACGGCTGCTTCCTCTCGATGCCGCGGACACGCTCGGTACCGGAGAGGTCGGCGGTCCGCCCCTTTAATCAATAATGGAGGCTGAATTGGATGGAAACGGAAGCTGCGCGTTTAAAATTGGAAGTCGGCGCGTCTCAAATAGAACGGCCGGCTGACGTCTGCCCGTCTGTGGGCGTGTGTGTGACACCGGGACGCTCGCGTGGGAAGGGCTGCTAATCAATAACGTGATTTCACTCCAGGAAGATGCATCTGCAGAATTCATAACCATAAGATGAAGTCGTTGCCGTCTGGCCTCCCAGTGGGATTTCACGTCGTCGTTTTCGTGATTGTCAGAGCTGCGGCGAGCGGCGCCGTCACCGCGTCCATGGGTCAAATGGCCAATCAGAGCGGCCGTATTAAAGGTTTGAGCCAAACAATGCGAAACGTGTCGGGTGACGTTCATACACGGCTCCATAATGTCAGGAAGATAAACTCGTGTGTGTGTGTGTGTGTGTGTGTGTGTGTGTGTGTGTGTCTCTCTCTGTGTGTGTGTGTTTTATTGAAGGACGGTTATCTGAGCTGGTTTCTGATGATCTCACAGCATGTTGTTCTCTGGCCTGGCAGGTTGATGTTTGCTCAAGATCATGACAGGAAGTGTACCCCCCCCCCCCCCCCCCCCCCCCCCCCCCCCCCCCCCCCCCCCCCCCCCCCCCCCCCCCCCCCCCCCCCCCCCCCCCCCCCCCCCCCCCCCCCCCCCCCACCGCCGCCCCGCCGCACCTCGGCTCGGCGCTGGCAGCGAGGTGGCGCGACGCCGCTCTGCGTCTGGACTGTCTGATCACGGTGTGTTTCACGCTGCCGGAACGCGGACGCGCG
>CAAKHG010033000.1:13797-25998 GCA_901007715.1 Dactylopterus volitans
CACGCTCTTTAATTTACAGAAACCCAACAAATCCCCCAGGAGCGAGCACTTGGCGACGGCGGCAAGGAAAAAACTCCCCTTTAACAGGCAGAAACCTTGAACAGAGCCTGGCTCGAGGTGAGCGGCCATCTGCTGATTGATAAAGTATTTCTGATTCTGATTCCAATTCCGATCCGTAAAGGAGGTTATACGGAGGAAGGAAAAGAAGAGGAAGATATTGGATTCAGTTTTGGGGAAGATCAAGTAGACATTTAAAAAAAAAAAAAAATTGGCAATCTTTCTTATTTTTTGTTTAATGATGACATAAACGCTTAAAAATGATTTGTGATGATGGTGTTGCCTCCCTGCCTCCCCCCGTCGGCCATAATAATGTCACCGCCATCTTTGGAGCTGCCTAGCAACACTGGCAACGGCGACGCAGGGTCCCCCTCCTTCCCGTTATTTATGAATGCAGTCATCACGCGAGAGATTACTGATGCATTGTAGCTCGCGCCGCCCAGCAACGTTTGGCGAGGTCGTGCCAGAGTGGTTGCCAGTCCCCCCCACCCCCATCCTTCGATAATATCATCAAGCAACAGCTCTGATGGTCACTTGACCCTTTCATGAACAGCGACCCCGCGTGTTGACCCTGCAAATCTTGTGACACGGCGGGAGACGCTGCATTGAGAGCCCCCTCCCCACCTCCGGTCTTTTTGTTCGCATTCAGTTTTTTTTTTGTTTTGTTTTTTACCTGCAAATAAGGTGCTTTGATCATCTTATCCAATCACGCCGCTGTGTGCTAAGAGTATGGTGGTTGCCGCGGTGACTGCGGTGTTATCATGACTGCAAAAAAAAAAAAAAAAACGGTTGGAAATAAGCTTTTAATGAGGTGGAAGAAAATATGAGCCGCGGAGCCTCGGACCCGCCTCCGCGTTCAGCGCGGCTGCCCTTTGACTTCCCCTTTTCCGCGGCATCGTTTTTAATTACGGCGCCGACGTGTGAGATAGCAATTAACACCCATCTCGAGATGCCCCGCTCGGGGTTTTCGGGGGATGTCGGCGCGCTCCACCGGCTGCCTGCATGCATGCGCGCATCCGTCTTCATAAGGGAACGTTCATATCCTGTCCCGCTGCTGAAAAATGAGCCCAAAGGAATAAAATCCAATTTTGCACACTCGGCTCTTTTCCTTTCATTTATTTATTTATTTATCTATTTATTTTCCGATGTCGGTGCGGGTTTGTGCACTCCATGCGCAGGCTTGATTTCAGATAAAACGGCGCTTAGCTTTGCTGAAAAAAAGCCCTCATAGATGCATTTTGTGAGTCGTCTCTCTCTTATCTGAAGGGCTTTAATAACCTGAACGCCGCAAACATTTGACCTTGCCCCTCCCGCCTCCCCTTTCGCATTCATGACTCTTCATGACTGATCGCAGTTTCGTGCCGCATCGCGGGAGGATTAGCGGAGTTTCGACCCCGCTCACACGTGCAGGATTTTTTTGGGCCGCTCTGAGGGCTCAAGCGCCGGGAGTTAATATCGGCGTGCGCGCGCGCGCGTGTGTGTGTGCAAATGCGCAAGTGTGGGTTTTACCTTGCAGAGTTATGAAGCGCCTGCTAATCAAATATACCTTCAAATACTGAGGAAACTATATGCCAGGGTTCTGGAGGAGTTATACATCTCTGTTTGCCACGTTACTCCGGTCTCCTCCAGCGGGGAGCGTCAGGGATTTATTTATTTGGAATTCCAGGTCAGAGCTTCATGCAGAGGCCCCGGGGCTCCTAATGAAAGAGGGGTGGCTACTGCCTGAGTGACACCCCCACCTCCCACCACTGAGAAAAAAAAAAATAATAATAAAAAAAAAAACCCTTCCCCTTCTTCTCTCCTCTTCCAAACCATGAGGTCACCTCAACTTCATTCCTGATTTCAGGAAACAAGAACCATGCTGGGAACAGGGCCCATGTTTGTTGGACGGCTGCGGCTTTTCCCCTTCCAAAGCCCACAACGGGAACACGCATTAATTTGCTCCCTGACAACGACGGCTCATTATTAGCGACCTGCACGAGCGAGGAGCCGCGTGCCGTCTTTCAAACCGCAGAGCTCTTTCACGGACAATGGCGGATCACGTTTCCGTTTATTTTCCCTCCCTGACCCCTGAGTGATTTTGATCTATGTCCGGCCCTTCGAAGTAGCTCTGTCGGGCCAAAGCCGTCGCAACCGCTTTCAATAAAATAACATTTTGCGGGAGTGTTGAAATATAAAGCGCATGGGGGGATGCTCCCGTCACGTTTTCCTGCCCATATTTGAAAAACTGTGCAAGCGCGAGTGGATGAGTGCGACTCATGCTACTTTGAATTCAGAAAAATGAGGATAGATTTTAATATTAATAATATATGATGCAGACATGTGCCGCAGAGAAGAGTTACCACTGTGTTGGCCTTGTCGGCGCTAAAAAAAAAATTTGTCAGAGTAACAGAGTGAGGGTTCTTCCCTTTTAGCAATCTTCGGACAGACGCAAAGACAAGCAGCTCAGCTGACAACTGAAGCTACGCAGATGAAACGACAGCGCCAAGCCACTATGTCGTGACATATTTCCGAGTTACACAAGCTGGAAAGGCAGAAAATTAGTGTTTGGACACTGGAACGAGGGTGTGCCTTTAAAAAAAAAAAGGAGGATCCGGCAGGTGCAGATGGAGATGAAGCCTTTCCTGCTATAATCATGTCCTCCATGTGTTCATATATCTTTGCTTTTTTTTTGTTTTGTTTTGTTTTTCAAGTTCAAACTGAAAACTCTTATTTGTGAGGAAAAAAAGGAAGAAAAAAAAAGGAAAGGGAAGAAAAAAAAAGGAAAGGGAAGAAAAAAAAAGTGACCTCACCGTCACTTGTGCACAATCTGCAAGACTCCACTTGATCGGTCGTCAGGCAATCAATGTTATTGGCTCTGGCACTTTGATGGACAGAAGGAGCCAGATAGAGGCAGGACGTCAGAGACACACACCCACAAACACACGCACGCACATACACACACGCACACACTTCAGCAAGGGTCGTTCTCTTTCCTGCATCTTATCCCTCCACCCCCCCCACTCCTCTCAGCTTGGCTGGCAGGAGTCGCCATCATCTCCTGCCAGTGAACTCAAACGACCGGCTGACGTCGAAGCCCAGCGAGAATCGCCTGCCCAAAGAAGCCCCGATATATTGCCGCGGAGTCGTGGCGCGAAGTGCGACATCAACGTCTGGCCTGCTGGGATGAGTCAACGTTGCGTGCATCTGCTACAAGTTTCTTTTGAGGGTCAGGAAGGGGTGAGAATCAGCGCTGAGGTCATCCCAAGGCAGATCAGGTGACGCTGCCGATGCTTGAAAAGGGATCATCCGCAGTTTGTTAAGCAAAGAGTCTGACAAATGGCTCTTTTAAACATGAGAAATGAACTCCGGGGGGGCCTCGGCGAAACCGCAGCGTCCAGCGGGGCGTCCAGATTTGACCTGCGGCCCCCGGAAAAAAAGCGAAGCGATTCAAACCCGCAGGACGCTGTTGCTGCTCCTCCCAAATCTGTCAGGCGGCGAGGAGGCAAAACAGAAAGAGACAGCAGGCATTTTAGACACGGCCCGGAGCTCGACGGCTATATATAGAAACACAGCTCAGCGGAGCAACGGGTCCACACACACACACACGCGCGCGCACACGCAAACACACTCCCGCTGCAGGAAGGAGGACGGTGAAGAAGATCATGTGTGCGTCTGCGGCCCAGCTCTTCACGAACGGCAGGCGCATACTTTGTGTTTATGGGCGCGTTTGCAAATTGAGCGAGGCGACGCTCCCGATTCCGGGGAATGAGGTGATCAGAGAGGCATCGTTATGGCAACGCTGGATGCTCAGTTTATCGGTGCGCTTTTGCCATCTAGTGGACGCTCTACTGCATCCGCCGCAAAGGAATGGGTGGAACTTGCGGAACCAAAGATTTAAACAGACCCGCTTCATATGAACGCACCGGCAAGCACTTTAAAAATTCGTTAAAAACAGCTTGTTAAAAATTGAAGTGTCTTTTGTGGCGAGACTCCTGGTCACCTTGGCAACGAGCTGCAGGGCTTTCTGGCCTGCTGACGTGCCGTTTTTGTGACACCTCGCTGACATACAGCTGCATGGTCAGGACGCGGGTGTTTGATATCCAGGAATTTAAAGCTGAGGGCTTGTTCAACTTCAGTGGGATGCACTGTGCGTTCATGAGGTGGAGCTACTGCAGCTTTTTGACTGGCAGAAGTCAAATCGAGTCCCATCGAGGGCGTAGCTGTTGGACGTAACCTTTGCTCCATGGTGGAAGGGAGAGAGGCGCCCGTTGTAATTTAATTGGCCAACTCCAGTTCCTGATGTTTTATAGTGACCTGCTGAATCCGATTGGGTGGGAAAAGCCGTGAGCCGTCATTCCGCAAGAACATCAGCCCCAACATTATGACCACTGACACTGATTATCTGGTTACCATTGCGTCTGTCACTGGGTGGGATACACTGTGTCAGGCAGCAAGTGAACATTTTGTCCTCAGAGTTGATGTGTTGGAAGCAAAAAGAAGAAGAAAAATGGGCGAGCGGAAAGATTTTAGCGACTCTGACAAGGCCCAGACTGTTACGGTCGGATGACTGGGCCAGAACAGCTGCAGAACTGCGGCTCCTGTGGGTGTTCAGTGGTTAGTGGCTATCAAAAGTCGTCCAAGGACGGAAAAGCAGTGAAACAGTGATGGGGTCATGTGAGGCCAAGGCTCATTGACGCCCGTGGCCCGTGTGGTCCAATCCAAACAGACCCGCTACAGTAGCTCAAACTGCTGGAAAAGTGGATGCTGGTTCTGATAGAAAGGAGTCAGAACACAGAATCATGCGCAGCTGCAGAGCAGTCAGGGTGCCCATGCTGCCCGCTGTCCACCGCTGAAAGCACCAGAAATAGATACGTGAGCATCAGAATGTATTGTGTGTGTGTGTGTGTGTGTGTGTGTGCGTGTGTGTGTGTGTGTGTCACTTACCTGGGGAACACATGGCGCCAGGATGCATTGTGGGAAGAAGGCCAGCTGGCAGAGGCAGTGTGATGTTTTGGGCAATGTTCTGCTGGGGAACCTTGGGTCCTGCCATCCATGTGGATGTTCCTCTGACACGTAGCAGCTACCTAAGCATTGTTGCAGACCATGTCCCCCCTTTCATGGAAACGGTATTCCCTGATGGCAGTAGCCTCTTCCAGCAGGATAATGCTCCCTTCTACAAAGCAACGATGGTTCAGGAATGTTTGAGGAGCACAACAACAAGTTCAAGGTGTTGACTCGGCCTCGAGGTTCCCCCGATCTCAATCCAATCCAGCATCTGTGGGATGTGCTGGACAAACAAGTCCGATCCATGGAGGCTCCAGCTCACAACTACCAGGACTTAAAGGATCTGCTGCCGACGTCTTGTTGCCAGATACCACAGCAACACCTTCAGAGGTCTAGAGGAGTCCAGACCTCCACGAGTCACGAGTATCTTGGCGGCAAAAGCAGGAGCTACTCAACACTAGGCAGGTGGTCATAACGTTCTGGCTGATAGGTGTGTGGTTGGAGCAGAAACCGACTGACCGGGTGCTGACAGTTCTTGGCCAATCAGAAAATGGACGAGCAAATTAAGCTGCGCATCTCTAACAAGATCTGCGAGCTCTCACACCTGCTGGTGTTTTGACAGCTGATGCCGGTGCAGTTGTAAAGACTTGTTTTAAACAGCAGAGGGCGCCAGTCGGCTTGGAATAAGTCCGCCTGTATCGGGACACACTTACACACACACACAACATGAACGATGAATCACAGTGAGAATGTGGGTGGGCTGCTCTGTTGCCAGTCACAGCTGTGCACATCCATCTCCCCAGCCTCTTTATGTCCCGAGTATCTTACAAAAACATTATAATAGCTGATACCAGTTGCAGTAAGAACATATTTCATGGCTCTGGGGTCAAATAAATCTGCGCCAGGAACGGCGACAACCCCGACTATTTCATCCCCGTTACCGAGGAGCGCTAACTTCGCGAAGTTTTAGAGAACTCAAACATTTATCCCACGAGCCGTCCGCCCTTATTACTGCTAAACAGTTTAACCAATAAAATCTTCCGACGTGAAAAATGCGCGTCCGTTGTTATCATTACACGCTTGCAAAGTATTCTCATAAGGGGTCTCCAGCGGAGTGGATTTGTTTGCACTGTCACCACATATCCACACACACCCGCTCACGCACGCACGCACGCACGCACACACACCCACGCACACACACACACACGCACACACACTCACAAGCATAACAATGTGTGTTGCTTTAGCGGGGAACAACGTCACTTCCAAGCAGAGATCATATTCTCTCCTGCAGAGTACCTTCCCAGAACATTAACGTGTGTGTGTGTGTGTGTGCGTGTGTATGTGATTTTAGTAGTCTCCACAAGATCCAAAAAAATCCATTAATATTGTCTTGCATGATGGAGCGGACTGAAGATGCACTCAAATGACGCTCGATGAGGACCGAAAAAGGCTAAAAAGCGACGTTTTTTTTTTTTTTTCCAAATAAATTTCCGCTTAAGAACTGCTAGAAGTGACGCAATTTTTACGCTTTCCACCGGCGGCAGCAACAAGCCTGGTGTTTGCAATAAACAGAAGAAGGAGCGGGTTGGTTGACATGAGCGGCCAGCATGGCAAAGTAGAAGATATGAGTGTGTCTGTGTGCATGTGTGTGTGTGTGGTGTGTGTGTGTGTGTGTGTGACACGGACATTAAGGTGCAAGCGTCATCGCTCATATTTCATCTGCGTTGCTTCGCCCGTCTGTCGTTTGCGTCGTCGCGATCCGTCCTTCAGCAACTTCTGTTTTACTTCCGTGCGCTTAAAACGCAGATGAAGGGCTGGAAAATAGAGGGGGGGGGGGCTGATGATGGCGTGTAGCAGCTCGCCAATTAGCGCATGAGGACACGTGCTTAAAGGATCAATGGTGGCCTTCAAGCCCAGCTGACGACAAAGGGGAGACGAACCGATTCAAACAGGAGAAATCTGCCGCGGACCAAGGAGACGATGACTGAGCTTGAGCAGATTAATGGTGGGGGGGGGAGTGTGTGTCGGCCCAGCGCCCCGCCGAGAGCTGCTATTTGCCTTAATTTCACCTAATTGAGGAGGATTGGGCGCTGAGGAGTTGCCGGCTTTGAGGGAGAGTGTGTGAAACGAGGACTGGCGAAGGAGGGAGCTGTGGGGGATTGGGGCAAACACACAACCACACACACACACACACACGCACACACACACGCACGCATGCACATGCACACACACACCTGGGTTGGATTAGCTCAGGCTAGCAGGGAGGCTGTGTGTTAATGGAGATTTAATAGGCTCTGAAATGACTTACCGCAGTCATACGGTGTGTGTGTGTGTGTGTGTGTGTGTGTGTGTGTGTGTGTGTGTGTGTGTGTGTGTGTGTGTGTGTGTGAGCGTGTGTGTGAGCATGTGGAGAAGTGAATGTGCTTGCCTTTCAGATTCACGAACCAATCACATCTTTCCTTCCTGCCATCGGCTGAGATGCCGGCAATCATAAACGGCATAAATGTGGATGTCTGGGAAGCTGCACAGTTATTTTTTACAGCGGTTGCCAGACGACTTGACAGATGCTGGATTTTCTCAAGCCGATAATTGATCATTTAAAAAAAAAAATAAAATAAAAATCTGGCAATGATTTATCAGCTGAGCGTGTTCACATCTATGTTGTTTGGAACAGCTTCCTCCGAAACATGGAACCTTTCCTTTTGGTTAGTTGATAACCAGATACGAGCTCAGCAGAACCGGCACCCAAGGGTGGTCTTGGCTCGCCCCCATTCAAACTTTGGAGCGGTTGGTTTTTGCGGCGAGAGAGCGAGCGCGATCGACTTCAACCAACCCAAACAGCTACTGAAGGAAACGCAGCCAATATGATTTCATTTTTTGAATATGCCTTAGCCAATATTTCTCAGCTGTTGATACATCCCCCGGCTGATATTTATCTGGGATGTTTTTGTGAAACCGTACCCGAGAAGTCGGCTCATTTTCCGATGAACTGATATGCTGTTTACAGTACATCGAACTCAAGAGCAAGTAAAGAGCCACGAATAATAAGAATCATCTCCTCCAGGTGATGAATTCTGCCCAAAAACGAAGCGTGTGAATAGCATTTGTTTACATGATATCAGACCCTCAGAGCCGCGATTCTGAGAGCGGTTATCGGTGGTTGTTACAGTGACGGCACTTCTTCGAAAGTGACAGCGGCCGACACCTTTGGCATTTCTGCCCTGCAACTTCTCAGACTTCAAAACCGTCATCATCCCACATCACCCAATAATAATCATGTCAGCATGTAGGTCAGATCCTCATGTTTCCTGGATTTGTAGCGGCCCTCCTCCCGTCGAAGCGCCACAACGTTGATCCGTCAGACTCTCTGCTCTTATCATCTCCGCCTCCAGATGTTTTCCCCATGGCGCACCATGATAAGTCGGCGTCTTATCGAGTTGTGATATTTATGGACCATAGAATAACAGCTTCTTCCTTTTTTTTTGCCCCCCACTACTGCCCAGATTCCTGGAAACGGACTTGCTCTGGCTCTCCCTCAATGTATTTCTGTGTACGATTACATATGCTGTGACGCGAGGAGGACGTTTACCGTGTCGACTGAGTGCCGCCGCGCTCTTAAAGGGGCCAAACGAAGTGAAGCCAAAGAGGCGAACTCGTGCTGAAAGGAGCCGATAATTAATCAGCTCCCTGCCGCATAGCTCGCAACGGCACATTTCCTTTTTCCCCTTGCCGATTGTCGCGCCTCAAGGTTCTTCTCGGCTCCTACGCCGCAGACCCTGACTGCGAGGCTCCGTCTGTTGCCACCGGCAACAACCCGGTGATGCAAGCGCGGCGCGCTGACCCTGGCTGCAGGAGCGCAGACAAAGGCAGCATCCCTCTCGAGCGTAAGCATTAAGAGATAGTTTATATGATCAAGGGGGCCTCTGACGCAGTTGCTGCAAAGTTTCCCTGCAATGGAAAAAGTCGAGGCACGTGAAATCATAAGTAGATATGAAAACAGCGACGCAGGCGTTTGGAGGTGGAGCGCAACACATTTCGTTCCCAACCTGACGTCTCTGGCAGCGTAGCATGTTGCAGTGGGGTGATTGAGAGCGACACTTATAAGGGAACATTTACATTTTTTCGAGTAACTCAGTTAGCTCATAAACTCTGCACCGATTTCCGTGCAAGATTTACAGCCTCTGTATGCCTTCATATGTACCATTGCAGCTCATAACAGGCTGTGGAAAGTATGTCACGTTTTTACGGGAAAAAAGCCTAAATCATCTGAATATTGTTACATTCCTTCTCTCTTTTCCTTTTTTTTTTTTTTTTTTTTTTACACCACTGTGTTACTGGCTGTATCGTGTTTTTTTTCCAAAATTGTTTTGGATAAATGTAAAAAAAAAAAAAAAAAAAAAATTAAAAATCATGATTTGTTATGGAGCTCTCACCGTATGTCAAACTGTTATGTAATAGCAGTTACAAATGGCTAAAATGCCTTCCAAACATAGTAAAACCTCAGCAACTGATGTAGCCTCCGTGTTTATTGCTGGCAACGTTTGGCACGTTCTGATTGGCCCGGTGTGAATTTCTTTTTGTGCACGTCATCAGAGTAGCGGGGCTGAAAACGACGTTCCCATACCACGAAGCGGCGCTCTCAACATGCAAGTCCATTATGACGTCACCTTTGTCCCAGGCTCATTAAGGCGGTATTCTCAGAGTTCCATCCAATTAGATCATAAAATATAATATATGATATAATATTGAAGTCTTCACACCACGTGCAATTATGGAGAGGAATGGATGCAAACTGCAACTTCATGGGTCAATGTTGGCATGCAACAACGGGGTGGTACTCTGTAACCATGACAACGGAGTTTGCCTGACCTTCATGGAAGTTTGGACCCTGATTTTTTCTGAAACGTTTCTTTAAAAAAAACAAAAAAAAACAAAGAACAACATTGCCACAGGGTTCTTTACACCAAAAATCAACACTAATTAAACTTCAGTGACAAAATACAGGCGTGCCAGGTCGGCCTCATCGTCCAGTTTACTTTTAGATTACAACACTTCTAAAATGCATATTCCAAATTATACACAATGGGAGAAGCTGAGGAAATGTACCTCCTTTTTTTATTGTCATGTTTCATCATGTCCCTTTACACAATATGACTAAAATATAGCAATCAGAAGCTGACAACCTGGCATACTTTGTCCTACAGGCCTGGTGTGTGAATTTCTTTCTATTATTAGTGGACGAGTCCTCCCTTACGGACACACACTCGCACACGCGCGCGCACACACACACACACACACACACACACACACACACACACAACAAAGAGTGTGCGTGAGGCTACATTTCAGCTGGACAGGTTGGAACAGGCCAACGCTCATATCATGGTTAAAATGACCCAACAGAAAAAAAGAACTTGTGCAGCTTGTGTGTGTGTGTGTGTGTGCGCGTGTGTATGTGTATGTGTGTGTGTAGCATGATATGAGGTGGTGGGAGTGTGGGTGGAGCCAACAGGGGAGTCAAGCTTGGATTCCAGCCGCATTCCAGAGAGAGAGAGAGAGAGAAAGAGATGGGATGGATCTGTCAACCCCCCACCTCCTGTCTTCCTACTTCTTTTTTTCTACACCTCCACCCAAACACACACGCGCAGGCACAAACACACATACGCATAGACACACACACACACACATGCATGAGAAACTCATGTTAAACCACATGACAACGCTGTCTGGGAAATTAAAAACCTCCTCCGGAACACGTGTGCCTTTGAGAGAATGTGCGCGTATGTGTGTGCGAGTGCAAACGCGCGCGTGTGTGTGCGCGCGCGCGCGCAAGCGTGTGTGCCTGTGTGTGCGTGCGAAACTCCCGAGTTTATGCTCCTTTTTCCAAATTTAGATGTTTCAGTGGTCACATCCAAATCGGACAAAGTAAATGTTTAAACTAGCTGTGAACGAGTTCTGATGGGAGACATCTTTTCGGACACATTGTTGAAGCAGCTGCACAATTAGCAAAGTGGCGCATATCAAAGCGCCGCGGGAATCATGGGGAGAGAAACGATGGCGCCTTAAAGGGACAGCGCGGGATTTTGGAAGTGCGGGCTGGGGAAGTTGAGGCGGCTAACATTTAGCAGGAAATATGCGATGGAACTCACGTGACGTCGCTAATGCAGCCAGGTTCATTTTTCGATTGAAAATCACCCCCATTCACCGAGACATCAGACTAGCTACTGTTTATTTATAGATGTAATCTAGCAACAAACAAGATTTTTGCTTGTGTTCGTGCACTAATCCTGTTTTTTTTTCCTTAGCATCCCGTTGGGAACACGCGCTTGAACCGAGCGTAACCGCTAAGCAAGCGCTCATATGGAAGCGTCCCAAACGTTTACTTTGTAACATTCGCTCCATAATGATAAATCAAAGCATAATCTTGTCTATTTCTTCGTTAAAGATGCTGATGCTCTAGTTTTCGCCTGATATATACCACCGATGCGGCTCACGGGCTGGGGAAGACCCAGTGCCGAATCTTTAGCCGCTCCTCGGATTGTGGAAGAGCCAGCTCTCAGCCCGGAACGCCGCGCGGTTCCAGAGCGGCACGAAACTCTTTATGAATGAAGAACCTCGTATGAATTTCAGACCTGAGCTTGTGACACATCTTCCGCAAAGGGAGATGTTGGGGGAAGAACAAAAGGCGAGTATTGGTGGAAACGGCGAAGATTTGGAAGCCAGGCCAACCGCGAAGTGCCGCCGCGCGTTCACGCTGAGGGCTACAGAAGCTGCCGAGTCGTCACGGCGACGACCACAGGCTGCAAATCAGCGGCGTCGAGTATTTTGTCTTCAAACCGCAAATTTGGGGGAGGAAAACGCGATGCCGCGATAATGCCAGAAAATTTTTGAGGCCCACGCGTCGGATATACAGATGAATCGAGGTTTTTTTTTTTTTTTTTTTTTTTTTTAAATTTTGCCTCCGCAGATAAAAGCGCGGCGGCCGCTCGTGAGCGCAGCATTCCTTGAAGGCCGCGTGTGTTTATGCCGCAGACTAAATATTTATACTCGGAGCTGAGAAGAAGTGAGGCTGCTCAGCTTTAAGCAGATAAAGGTTTGATACGCCTCTGGCCAGGTGATCACACAGCAGCCACAGCCGTAGCGTGTGCGTGTGTG
>CAAKHG010033002.1:12388-24978 GCA_901007715.1 Dactylopterus volitans
TTTTTTTTTTTTTTTGCCCCCCCCCCGCCCTCCCCACCTCATCCTCTCCCTCTGAACTATACTAAATGATGATCATGGAGATTATGTATCCGTAATTCCTGCCAGGTCTTTAAAAGAATGCCCATGCTGTGTGCTTAATACTCAGTAGAGGGATTATGCAGACCCCTACGTGTGGTGTTATGGCTGCATACCTCCAGTCAGACTAAACCCCAATCTGTTACAGATTTGGACGGAAGAAAAGAGGTGCAGCGAGCGCAAGAGGGTGGGTGGAGGGCCGCGCTACATCCCTGCCTTACACTGCATTCCACTTCTTCTATATCATGGGGGATCAGAGGTAAAACTCTCTTTGTATTAGGATGTTACAGGAAGAAAAAAAAAACCCTTGGCTCATTGCAAGGCTGCCTCTTTTTATTTTTTTCCCCCTCAATTCTCCTTTCTTTTCATTTTTATTTTCCTTTTGTGGCTGAGGCACAAAAAAAAAGAAAAATACCACAATCTCCCTACAGTTTCCCATTCAGTGCGGGTCTAATTAAACACACATGTGGATTTTCATATTGAAGCTCATAAAAAGGTAATCTCCAGTGATTTTACATTACATTTACATAAGGCATGCTAAGCACCCACACATGTGAGGTGTTAATACCTCTATCAAAAGCAGATGGGCATCACTATTTATTACTGTCACCCCAGGTTGTTTCACTGGCCAAGAATCTCATAGTCAGGCGAAAATTTAGTAGTCCCATATTTCCCAAATGTGGGGCTTTGAACAGTGGCCCGATTGTGATGGATTCTGCTGAGTCTGTGTTCCACTTGAGCCCACGAGCAGCCAATAGGTGGCATCCTTGGCTCTTTAACAACCTCACTCATGCTATTTAGCTAGCAGGGGGCCATCTAAGACTTGGGGGGGTGGGGAAGAAATCAAGTATTTTACTCTTGCCTTGTGGGAAGTTTTTACTGCATGTGCGTGTAAACAATAAAGTCTTATGATTGCAGCCTCATGCACACAAACCCATATACAGTATATGTGTGTGTGTGTATATGTATATATATATATATATATATATAAATATAAAAGGCCATTTGGCAAGTAAATGCAGCTTTGCGAAGTTCAGTAACTTGGCATGAATCGTCTTGATAGGCATGAAGCTGACTGAATTTTTAAAGTGTGGTATTGCATATTTATGGTTATAGATTTCAATAAATAATTCCGTGCTCCCGCTTTTTTCGTCTTTTACTGCGCGCCGCGTTTTATGGTCGTTGCAGTACTTTAAGGGGCACTGAGAATGTACTATCAGAAAAAGGGATTAAAAAAAAACAACAGATTTTGAAATGTGCCGTTCAAAGTCAGATTCCCTTCCTATAACTTTGAGATTTGCCTTTTTTATTGTTGTTGCCTCCCTATTAATGATTTCTTTTCCTCTGAAATTGAGTATATCTTCATTTTTTTTTTACCCGTTCTAGCGTTTCACTCTCCAATTTCCCATTTGTCACTCACAATTTTGTTGCATTGTTTGTTTTTTTTGTATTGAACTGTAGTGAATTAATTCTGCTTTTATTCGGCATTTCCTTATCTAATTGCTTTGTAAAGCTGTTTGTTTCCGAAAACTTCATATCAACTCTTTCCCAATAAACATGCTCTGATAAGCTCACCGGCTGCAGCGTGTGGCATATTGATACGAAGTCGCCGTCTCCCTGCCGCTCTGCTGTGCTCTGCTGCCCCCTAGTGGCTCATATCCGCACTACACAGAAACAATAATAGGAAACAGAAGGCGTTTTTCATGACTGAAACAACTTTTATTTATTCTTAATTTACTCTATCTTTATTTCCTTAATCTGTTTTCTTTCGCAAACATTCTGCCAGCAGGTGAAGTTTGTGGATTTAATCTGTTTATCGTTTCACAAGAAGCGCTGCTCATTAACTTACAATCAAGCGAGGTTAGGAAAAACAAAAAAAATCAAAAAGTATCGTTAGCGTCAAAACAACTTTTTTTTTTCCCCCCTCCCAGATGAATCAGTGTTGCTATCAGACAATCCACACGCGCGCGCGCACGCACACACACACACACATGCACACACATGCACACACAGACAACAGGCTCGCGTATTTGAAGTACAAAATAGCAAATGCACAAACACGATGGCGGAAACTAGTGATTAGCTGCAGCAGAGGTATAATTGGAGCTCCTAATTAGAGTAATGCCTCATTGTTCTTCTCTATCTCTAATTTACACACATTTACATCCAGCAGATATAAAAAATAAATAAATAAATAAATAAAAAAAAGCCAACAACTTTGGTTGGGAGCGATAAATGAGCGAATGACTTGAAAGTATTTATCAACAGGAAAGAAAACGTGGGTGTCAAGTTTTGCTGGAATAAAATAGTTTTTTTTTTCCTTTTCTTTTTACTCACATCATACTCCTATCTTTAAAAACACAAATCGCATAAAGCTGTCAGCATTAACAATCAGCATGGAACGAGGGAGCATGGGGCTGTGACGCTGCACCAATAATAGCTTTATAAATGATTAGCCTGGCTACAAGTGCAAGCAAAGATATAATTACAGTAAGTGTTGGACACGCCCGACACCGATAAAGCGACGACTCTTGCAGGAGACCGCAAATAACCCCCAAAAAACGTAAGAAACTTAATTACATTGCATATTTGTTGCTATAGAAACGTTTTCTCATACAAAGAAAAACAAAAACAAAAAAATCTTCAAAAAAATCGCTGAGAATTCTAACTTTTACCGCTCTAGCCGAGTAAATAACGAGATCAACATTCCGGGATCACGGCCGTCAGTTGCTATTCAAGTTCGAGGAGCGGGGCTGGATGGTCACCCTCCTCACGGGAGTCTGATCGGCGCTGCGATTGGCCACCAGCTCCTGCAGCTGCAGCGCTCCCCCGCCGATGAAACAGAAGGCCGGGCACACGGGCCCCGAGCAGTCGACGTGGCCCTCCCACAGGGGCCGCAGGGAGTGCGCGTCGTAGAAGGTGACGCGACCCTTCTCAAAGTCAAGGCACACGCCCAGTCGGGGCGGCAGCGGGTAGGTGAGGCCCGCGGGCGCGGCGGGGCCGTTGCCGTTGCTGATGGGGTCCCGGTGACTGTTCCCGTGGCCGCTGTGGTGGTGGTTGCTATGCTGGGATAGGTAGATTTTCCCCATCCCCATGGTGAGGAAGCAGAAGGGCGGGGCAGAGTCCAGGGCGTCCTCCGCTCCGCTGTCATGGCCGCTGTCCGGGTCATAGCTGGAGACAGGAGGGAAACAAAAAGGATTCCCTTGCTTTCCCGCTATGGTTGCCGCGGTTTCCGCTTAACTTCTATTTGATTCTGCGGCGACTCACCGCGGGCTGGCCATGTCCTGTGGCAGATGGAACCACTCCTGCAGTTTGGATTCCAGGCCGACTCCGACCTGGTCACCAGCAGAGAAAGAGGAAGTGACTCCTAATCAACCCAGCGTTTATCCCACAGAAACTGCTGAGCTGGTTCCCAATAATTATCTGAAATTGTGCTCATGAGTGTTTGATGGTAATTGGTGAGGAGCGTCTGTGCAATGTCACGAGCTTCGCATCTATAAGCCAAACACAAAGCTCTCAGAAACACGAAGGTGTCATGTCATAAATGCCCGGCCTGCCTGGCAAGCAGCAGAGTTTAGGAATAGCGGGATTATGACGTTCTCATTCCAGGATGGTGGCATGACCAATGTTGGATCTGACAGTTTCAGTGGAACCCTGCAGGAGCCAGTGCTGCCGTTCCCACCGAGCATCTCCTCGAGCATGACATAATGAGCTTTGGTTTTGTGAATGTCGATAGCTTGCTCCTGCTCATTTTCGAATTGCGTAATTTTTGTTTAAACTGGTTTCCTAGTTGAAACTCATGCAATCACCTGTCAGATTTCACGGTCAAGAGGTTCTAATGGAGTTCAAACTGAGCATCAGAATGAGAAGAAAGGTGGTTTAAGTGACTTTGAAGGTGTCATGGATGTTGGTCTGAGCATTTCTGATCTACCGGGGCTCTCAAACACAACCATCTCTTTGGTTTACAGAGGATGGTCCTCAGAAGAGAAGATACCCAGTGATGGTCAGTTCCCTGGGGGAAGATGCCATGGTGATGCCAGAGGTCAGAATGGCCAGACTGGTTCCAGCTGAGTACGAACAGCTCAACGAACCGAGAGTGGCGACCAAGGTCTGCTTAAGAGCGTCTCTGAACGCCTCCAACCTTGAAGCAGACGGTCTACAGCAGCAGCAGAAGGCCTCGGGTACGCGTGCACTTACTAGAGTGGCGGGTGAGCGTGTGAGCGTGTAAGCTGCGCACTCTCCCAAACAAGCTAGTCGAGGGTGCTGGGTCACGTTTTTTTTTTCCGTTCAGTTGTCGCTCCGTGGTCACCGCTTTGTTTATGGCCTGCCAACGGCGGCGAGCACGGCGGCGGCGGCGTACGTGGAGGGCGCATGGCGGGCGCACAGAGGATGCGGAGGAGGAGGAACAAAGAGAGGCGGGAGGAGCGAGGCGCGTCCAGACGGCACGCCGACCCGAGGAGAGGAGATTTATCCGCGGCAAGATGGACGAGCTGGCGGGGCATCAGAGGGACCCCCCCTCGAGCGACGTCTCATGTGTTTCACAGACGCGGGGCTCCTCCAGACCCCCCCACCCCCCTCTCGCAGCCTGCCAGACAGTGTGGGCAGACGGTAATAAATCAGGGGGGGGAAAAAAAACCTGCTTCACGTTACCGTGAAGGAACGTTTCTGCAGCCCGACACCGACGTTCTTGCCTTGGAACTAGCGCCCCCGCCCCACCGCTAAACCGCAAAACGTTTTGTGACGTGACAAGCTTGAGAATCTAAATCGCAGAGGCCACCATTCGAGGTGAGGGGAGGCGTCGCAATCTGCAGCTTTACCACTAGGTGTCACTAATTGTACACCGGCTCCGTAAGCTTGAGGGCAGCGTCAACGCGTCGTACGTCGCGCGCTGGCGCGCAGGTTAGTGCTCTTACCTTCACCAAGTAAGACCCGGGCTCCACTGAGCATGCCCAGTAGTGCCGCCCCTGCGTGATGGCCACATCTCCCACCAGCAGGTCTGAGGTCAGGTGGCAGGAAGTGAGCGCGTGGTCGGCGGCCTGCAGCAGCGAGAGACCCGGGACGCTGCGGGCACAGCGCTGCTCCTTACTGACCACCAGCCGGTCGGCGTGCAGACCCCAGCGAGAGTCCAGGTAGAAGTTGAGCACTGGAAGAAGACGCAGAGAGACGAGCGGGAGGACACCGCAGTTAAATGGACAGAGGTGGAAGAGGGGAAGAGCGGGTGAGGGGGGCGGGGGGAGAGCAGAGGATGCAGAGCGGAGGGAGGGAAAGGCAAAGATAGGTGCTTCTTAAACCACATATATAGAAAGTAAAGGAGGGGGTGGGTCTCAACGGGAGACGTTTGGGAAAGTGAGACGGGGGAAAGAGGCAACTGAGAGGAGACACAGTATAATAAGAGCAGAGGCATGCAGCTCCTCTCAGCAGCACTGGAAGAGAAAACGACACTGATCAACGACTGAGGGAGTGAAATACAAAAAAGGTATCACACAGAAGCTCTGCCAAAGGGGAGTGCTCGTTTTTTTTTTTTTTTTATCTTCTTCTTCTTCTTCTTTCTTCCAGAGGAAACAGAATTTACAGAGGGAACGTATGCAATCGCAGGAAGGGTGAGGGGGGCACCAGCTTACAGGGACACAAGGAATTTCACCCAACTGGACCACTAGAACGCCCTGGATCTGAATCCGATCCATGTTGTTAAGCCTGGTGCGGGGGAGGGGAGGTGGTCTTAACAAACTGCAAACCTCATCGCCGCACAGACAGATCTTGTTAGAGGAGGGTGAGGCGCGGGGGCGGATGGAGCGGGTGCAAAGATGTGGGGCGGCGCAGCGGCGGATGCAGGGGATGACCACAAAAAAGAGAGGGTGTGAAAGAAAGAGAGAGAGAGAGAGAGAGAGGGAGGGAGGAGATAATGGCGTGGCGTGGGGTGGGGTCAGCGGGGCGTCCGGGAGGCGCCCGCGCGTGAATGCACTTCTTACGTTCCGTGGGAGGCATGTGGGTTGGCGGCGCGGAGGTGGCGCGGAGGAGGATGACAAGTGCAAAGCTGTGACGTTGTAAATAAAATATGAGGGAGAGAGACGAGAAAATAAGGAGGACGTGTTGAGGGGCAAGGTGGAGGAGGGCGAGGGGGAGGGTGGAGGGTGGAGAAAAAGGAAAGGTGGGAAGATTGGGCAGAAAAGAAAGAGAGTGAGTTATTAACTGCTCACCACGGCAACCATCCCGAAGCTTTTCCCGTGACTGATGAATAAGAGTATAGCTATGAGGTGACAAACGTTTTCCTGGTTCTTGCTGTGTGGATGTAATCTTTTTTCTTTTTTTCTTTTTTTTTTTAAATTTAAGTGGCCGTAAGTCCAGATCCAAAAAAAACAAAAAAAAAACACAGAGGGATCAACCTAAATAAGGATAAATCTTAAAGCATAAATCATAAAGCAGGATCCCTCTGACATGAGTGCTCTCAAAGTTCATCTCATTAACTTGTTCAGCTATCTTTTCTAATAAAGGGGGAAAGAAAAAATATTGTATCAACTGAGATCATTTCTAGGATTGAGGAGCACGATAAAGTCTCTAAACAAAAAAAACAAAACAAAAAAAAAAAAAAAAGCAGCCTGACGGGTAAGAAACAAAGAAGGAGACGGCAGTTGTTATTTTTTTCCCACGCTCAGACGCTGGCAAGAGTCATACCAGCGTTCCGGACACCCACAACAACAGGACGCGCAACCTGGCGCAACCCGGTACAACCCGGTACAACCCGGCGCAACCCGGTACAACCCGGTACAACCCGGTACAACCCGGCGCGGCCTGAAGCGCGCTCTGTAACCCGGAATCGGTCGGGCTCTTGTCTTTGTTGCCGATGATCCATCGCTGAGGCGCCTTAGACCTCTTATTTAGGCTCTGTGGATTCCTCCTTGCGCTCGATTTGATGGGATTTATTTCAAAATGGGATGATAGCAATCATGCGATGGATATCATATTCATGGTTATTTATTTTAGGAATCATGACTCATTTTTTCATGTTGATTATAATATATTTCCGATGGGTTTTTTTTTTTTTTATCTCCACCCTCCCCTATGAGGGTTTTTTGGTAGGTCACCCCCCGCCTGTCGTCATCGAGCACGTTAGCCTGTCAAATGCATGGATATAAAAAAAAAAAGCTGTTATGCACGGTTTTTCAAAGACTTTTCTGACCCCCGATGGATCGAGACGCTGTCATTGTGTCAGTACAATGAAGATTTATGAGGCCCGCAGTGAGCGTGCAGGCTCATTACCCTTGTTTTTTTAGGCCGCGGTGTTTCTTACTGCCGTGCCGCCGCGTCATTTGCGCGTGCTGCAGCCGCCCTTCAATGGCAGGCGCGGTGATTTTTGACGTTTCCGTGATCGCAACTCTTGGCAAAGCTTCGCAAGGCTCCGCGGCGCCTCGACTCTCCTGGCGCTCAGACTTGTGCCGTGGAGCCCAGGGGCATCTGCCAATCCCACAATGCATCTCCCAGCCCGCTGCTTCTCAAATAAAATCTGCTTCATATCACGTGACGCCGCTGTTTACTGCAGGCGAACGTTGTGCCGCGTGATCGTCAGTCAGGCAAGTCGATTCTGTTCCTACACAACAAGCCCGGCGGCCTCTCTATCCACCCTCTGACGAGAGCAGCCAATCATCTCTCACCTGGCGCCGGGGGCGTGTGCAGGTACACCTCCTCGCTGTACTCGCCGTAGCCCGCCTTGTTGCAGCCTCGGACCCGCAGCACGTACACGCTGTCCATCTCCAGCCTGTCGATCACGGTGCTGCTCCCGCTCACTTCGTCCAGTCGCTGCCAGCCCCAGCGGGCGGCGGCCAGTCCGCCCCTGATCCCGCCCCTGGACGTGCCTCCCGGCACCACGCCCCGACGCCGATACTCAACGGAGAAGTGCCAGGCGGGGGCGGAGTCCGGCGGCAGTCGCCAGCACAGGAAGAGCTGGTCGTAGGCCAGCGTGCGCTGGGTGTCGATCACCGGGGCCAGAGGAGCTGCGACACACACGGTTTTAATGCTTCCAAATCTGGAGGTGTAAACGTGTCCGACGTGTCCAATCACTGACTCACATAAACAGCCTGCATCACTTTGACTTCCCTCCTTTACTCTTCAACTCCTTCACCATCTCCCTCATCTCCCCCCCCCAGCCTCTCACCCTGGATGAAGTTCAATTCCGTGAGCAGCTTCAGCTCTTTGGAGACGTCCAGCTGGAAGTGTCGGAAGGACGGATCAGCCGCCAGGGCGAAGTGCTGGAGGTTCTCAATCGCCTTGCTGAACCTGGGGGCGGACGCGGAGAG
This sequence comes from Dactylopterus volitans, assembly GCA_901007715.1. NCBI lineage: Eukaryota > Metazoa > Chordata > Actinopteri > Syngnathiformes > Dactylopteridae > Dactylopterus > Dactylopterus volitans. The sequence goes on from CAAKHG010033002.1 coordinate 20,755, forward strand.
CGGCGTTACAGGAGCAAAGGAGGACAGATGTTCGCGCGATGCTTCAGCCAAGACCGGCGGGAGGGTGAGGCAGGATGATGAAGGGGAGAAGGTTCATCTTTTACAGATAAAAAGGGGAGTTGCGCTCAGTTTCAACATCTGACGTGTTGTTTACGTCCCTGCTGGGATTAAAATGTGGCTTTCTGAGATTTGCAACTCACTGCACTCACTTTTGATTGACATTCTACACATCGTCCCAACTTTCTCGGCATCGGGTTCATTTATTTCCCCTTGCCAACAACGTTGATCATCGGGACACGAGCTCCACGTTATGCGCATGCAGCGCCGATCTGTCTTTGGCAAAATCGCTGTTTGGGCAAGTATTGACAATATGGAATCAAACGCCCGCCAAGAGCAAACGGCAGTCAACCCCGCGGCGAACGAGACAACCGCTTGTTTTCGCTGGGCTCCGATTCGCTCACGCCACCTGCAGAAACTCTGCGCGTCAAAAAAGTAGAAAAAAGGAGGCTAACACAGGAAAATCCGAGCTGCGCCCTTAAACGCCTGATTATCACAACTTAAAGAAACCTGTTGTGAGTCTGCCGAGCGGCCTGCACGAAGCAGGGCTGGTCCGTTTCCTTCAGCAGCTCCTGGGTGAACGCCATGAGCCCCGCGTGCTCCATCAGGCCCCGCCTCTCCGACACTTGGCCGGACAGCGCCTCGCCGCGCTTCTGCCGCGCCGCCTCCAGAGCCTGGGTGAGCGAAGCGTGGCGCTCGGCCAGCGCCGCCGTCAGATCCCTGATGCTCTGGGCCAGCTGCTCTCTGGCGGAGACGCTGTTCACCTGGTGGTGAGGAGCAAAACGGGGAGGTTCAGACCCCTGGAAGCTAACATCTGGTTTGCGCGCTGATTGACTTATAATAATAATCATATATGCAGTATATCGCTGTCTTGCGTTGCGCAGTTAGCAAACAACGAATCCTTTGGCAATATGAGACGATGCCGTTATCATGCCTCATGATTATCTAAATTATTCGCTCTCGTGACAGCTGTTTCAAAATCTACAAGAGGTTTTGGAAAAAAAAAGGTGTGAACACAAGCCGGCTGCCTGGAAGAGAAGGCTTGTGAAGAAAAAAAAAAAAAAAAAAGAGAGATATGCAAGCCGGAGCTTTGTTTTGAGGGAATTTGCGCGAGCCGATGCGCGTTAATTCCCGTGTTCAGCAACGTTTTGTCTGCTCTAAGTATTAATCACCTCAGTCTGAGTGATGGCGCTCTCCAGCTGTGTAATCTGGGCCAGAACTGTGTCCTGGTTGGACAGAATGTAGTTCATCTCCTTGGTAATCTTCTCCTGTGCAACAAACGGCAGCAACACAGTGTCAAAACAAGAAACACACGCCGCCGCTCTGCATCACTGCCCCCACCGCCCCCACCGCGCTATATTGCAGACTTTATTGCATCGCCTAACAATTGAAATTAAAGGGCCAGCAAATAGTTGAGCGATCACGGCACGCGAAACAAAATCAATCCTTGCGCGATTCCAAAATATTGGGATTCCAAAATGGACATATCAACCTTAACTCACCTACATGTGAAATCTTTAGCAACACTCATGTCATTTTTTTTTTCTTTTTGATAATAATAAACAGCGCGATGCCTCGTTTTCGTTTCTTTTCCAGCCGCCACTTTCAAATAGTTAGCAGATGGCAGCGCTTTGAAAATGATCTCCGAAATATGGCATTTTCATTGCTTTTGTTCAGAGCAGCAGTGAAAAAAGTAATATTAGTAATGTTAATATGACTAGTAATAGTTAAAAAACACTTAATATTCAGTGCGCATGACCGTTTTCAGCGACGTTTCGTTTTCCCCCCGTCGACGTGGTGACACATCGCTCCGTTTTTCAGGCACCGCCAGCACCGTTCTCGTGTGGTCAGACAGTTAAAACGCACCGGAAGCTTTCCCTGAGGCCGCGCCGGTCGTACCTTCAGGACCTGGTAGGCCTGCGCCACTGGCAGGATTTTGTGGCCGGTGTGCAGGCGGCGCAACTTGCAGAGAGGACAAAGCAGCCGCTGGCAGGACCGGCAGTAGAACTGTAGTTTCTCCTGGTCGTGTTCCGTGCAGGTCAGGACCTGAGGGACGGGAACCCCAAACACAAGGTCGCGTCAGTGGGGGGGGGCACGAGCGTTTTACGAGCGCTCCATCTCGTGCGGAATAACCGAAAAGTTCTTCATGCCTTACCGCCTGGATGGGTTTAAGGTGCCCCTACCTTTGGTCTGAAGTTGAGCGTGGGCTGGATGTGCTCGTGTTGCGCCCGCGGCGTCCCCCACGGGTGGTAGAGCTTGAAACACTCGTTGCAGAAGTTGGCCCTGCAGTCGGCGCAGCCTTTGGTGGCCTCCAGAGCTTGAGGGGGTTTGCAGAACTGGCACATCACCGCCACGCTGCCCAAGCTCACCGTGTGTCTGTACCTGGAGGGGACGGGGGGCGGATGAGGGGGGCGGGCGGACTTTCCTAATCTGGCTTATTCCACCTCGCCTGGATGTCGTTTTATCAGCGGTAAATACCATCGGTGAATCAGGCTTTGAGAGGAGCGCGTGAGAGCGAGACAAACAGCGCCGGACGGGTGATGGAGTGAAGCTGCTGCGGAGGCGCAAAGTCACCCGGGGCAGCTTCTCTCTAAGCAGCGGTCCGGAATAACTACAGGAAGTGCTCCCACCCCCTCATGTCTGCAGTGTTTAACCAGTGCGTGTGTGTGTGTGTGTGTGTGTGTTACCCACCGCTCCACTATGCGCTCCAAGGTGAGGTTGCGCAGACAGTCAGTCAGACCCTTCTCTCCCAGCTCCACGTCGCGGCCGCAGGGGATGCAGGGGAACATCATCACCAGGGGCGGGGCCTCTTTGCGGCGCCGCCCTGGATACGTGCCGTAGCCTGGAGAGCGCGGCATGGATGGCGAAGGCGGGTGGGGACCTCAAAGCCAGAAGGAAAGCCACAGATTATCTCTTTCTTCATAAAATCGAGGTAAATATTCCATATTATTCGGTATTTAAAGTCACTGGCTTGAACTTGTCACAGCGTGCCGAAATGTAAGCCAGTAATCTTAAATTAGCACGTCGGATTAAACTGGAAAAAAAAAAAAAAAAACGGAAGAGTTGGTAGAAACCTGCACGCAGCACGCGGTCGATGGGACGCTGCTCGGCCTTAGGCGTCGGCCTGCGGGCCTGCCGGGGCGAGCGGGTGTTGGGCGTGGAGGCGGGGGAGTTGGGCTCCGGGGGAAGTTCTGGAGGCGGGTAGCCGCTGGCCACCAGGACCTCGGAGGCACACATGAGGCAGACGCTGTGGAGGCATGGCAGGACCACGGGCTGTTTGACGATGTCCTTGCACACGGGGCAGTGCAGCTCGTGCTCCAGGCTCTTCATGTTAGACTGCGAGAGGGGGAAACAGGTGACGCATCACAGCCCCGACCGGCTGATTTATTCCGTTGGTCAGCCGTGTTTTTTTGGGGTTTTTTTTTCCCAACCGTGAGAACTCAAAACTTAAAAAAAAAAAAAATCAACTTGTGCATTCTCCTGTCTGAGTCAGCCAAACCTCAAAAAAGCTCAGCTGATTTGAAAACGCAGCGGGCGGCCTCGTAACGGGCTCCGACGCCAGAGAACACGTCACGCCAGTTTTACCCCGCTGTGACACAGCCGGTGCCGGCCCTTTAAATGCTCCGAGAAGCTCCTTTTTCAACAGCTTTACCCTCGCCGTTAACTCGTCAAGTCCCCAAGCGAACGCTTGCCGATCATCTTGGTTTGGTCGTGCGACCAAAAACGTGCAAATGTGCGTACCCAGGACATCGTTTGCCAAAATGGCCGCCCCACCTGGTCGGCAGCTGTGACTTCCTTTTCTCTGAGCTTTTATTTTGTCAATAAAGGTAAGTCTCAACCCATTTAACAGTTGTAATGCTTTAACAGGGCACGGGCGACATCAAAATAGTCACAGAAAATTCAAAGTCACATATTTGTCATATTTGCTCAGCAGTCTGTTGTGTATTGGATATAATGTGTTTCCATCGAGGGGAGCAGGGTCCTGGCCCTTATAGGTTAAAGTCAATTCATCGCCTCCCACTCTGGTTTAGAACTGATATTAAAATGATACTGATTACTTTTGAGGCTGGATGGAAGATTTGCTCCGGAATATCTAGCCGACCCCTGGATGTCCTCAATGCAGCCTGAGACCCTCTGGCGGGTCCGAGGGGGGACCAGAGACCACGC
>CAAKHG010033004.1:0-10487 GCA_901007715.1 Dactylopterus volitans
TTCAAGAACCCCTGTATTCCACACACTGAATCTAAACCATTTTAACAATGATCCTGTAGGACATTGCAGTTATAGCTATTGATTGATTGATTGATTGAATTGCATTTACCCCCCTGGGATATTAAAAGAAACTTTGAAAAGAGTCGCAGTCAGTCTCAGTTTTCAGCAGCTGTGAAAAAGCCCAGTCCCAAACACGCATTTTTATGTGTACTGCAATACTTCAGCGGATCAGACACACCCACAGACGTCAGGTTCTCTTACTTCCATCTAGTTCCCTGAAGTTGCTGTGGTCCCTCATATTTGGTTTTTATTCTAAAAAGTAGGGGTCCAGTTTTGCTCAAATTGTACGACATTCTTTTGCAAATACCTGTTTTTATACAAGTCAGTATAAAAAAAAAAAAGATGAAGGAAAAACGTGTAACGCCAGTGTGTCAGTGAGCAAACCACGAATGCGACGGCTGTTATTTTTATGGCTTCGGGTGCTGCGTGACCAAATTAGTCCAGAGGGCAAAACAATAGGCGATGCTGACAGCGACGCTGCGGAGGCTTCTTCATGTCCCACCGCGCCATCTTTACACATTTTATGTTTCAAAACAGAAGGATCAGAGGTTTATGCTTCTGCGCCGAGGCGATGGCGTGCGAGATGCCGGCTGGCTCCTCCCCGCTCCAAACCCTGCAGCACGGCTTGACGCGCGCCTCCAAAAAATGTCTAACCTAATCTAAGGGCTGTGATTGGCCAGCTTTCAGTACATCATCTCCGGTATTTACCCTCTCCTGTTATTCCCACCTGCTAAACCGCCATTTTTAAAGTGTTGGTCCTGGACTCGCCAACAACGGAGCAAATTGAGGAGCGTCTGAGTGAAGAAATTCAGGTATCAGAGCGCTTGTACATTGCTCACTGCATCAGGGGCAGGAAGCTGGAAACCTAAACAGTCGACGGATGTCGTGGTTGCGCAGCACCTTCAGGGGGGAACCGCACGGCGCGCGTTCCACCTGGGCGCAGAACTCTGAGAGGTTTTCAAGAAGTTGTCGGACGGCGCGGCGACGACGCGGAAGCGTAAACCACGCTTAAGTCTCGTGGATGAGACTTAATTCAGATGCTTCATAGTCAAGAGCAGCAGGTCCTGCACAGCCTCATCAGAGGGTTTTCCCAGAACGGTGCAAGGTATCGTGACTAGAACCTTCTACAGCAAGTGGTAAAAACAGGCATCCATGGCTTCAGTGTTCCCCAAGCCAAGCCGAGGCCTACTGTTTTGCATGTAGGAGAGGAAGGAGAAGGACGGCACGCGGACTCATAATTCAAATCAATATTTCAGCTCATGTCTTCATCAGCGGCTGAACCAGGATCCTGAAACATTAATATACTTTCAAATTCCACCATGCATCCGACAGAATAACATCATTCCGTAAGCAGGGCATCATCTGTCTCATCGGCGTTGTTAGGCGCCTACATGTTGAGGGGCCATCTTGTGGTTGGATAAAGACGCATTAAAAGACGGCTTCTTCTTTTTAATAAAATGCCAAAACGGCAGCCTGCCACTGGACTCAAACGGCTCAGTGAACGCTAGCATGGAATTCATTTGTCATGTGTATTTGTATCCGTCAAGTAAAGTATTTTTTTTACGTTCTGATCACCTGCCCCGTTCATTAGTTTTGGCTCCTCCACGGCCGCCACACGCGAGCTCCATGTCCCGTCCTGGCCGTCCCAGTGAAAAGGTTCTGGATACGCCGCCGAGCGCCCAGTCTGTTTCTCCTCAGCCTCACCCTGAGCTCGTTCACCATCTTGGACAGTAATGACGTCCCCAGGAGTTAAGTGCAGCAGAAAGGCTGCTCTGCACTGCTGGACACGTCACATTAATAACACGCCGTTGCTTATCAGCCAGTCATGTTTTTCATACTGAATTTCAGCGGGAACACAAGGACACACGGCGTTCTGGAGCGGCGCCTCGTTTTGCATTCACGAATCACTTCCTAAATGATCGGCGGATCCTGGGATTGACACATTTGAGAATGTATTTGCGACCCCGAGAACCAGTCACATCGAGACATGTCACCGGAGAAACCGGAACCAGCTCCGCTTGTTAGCGCCACACCGCCAAGAGACGTGAAATCAGCAACACCGGCGGCTGCGTCTGAGCGCACATCTGTCCCCTAGAGGGCGGCTTTGAAATTGCACCTAAAACTGCCCGCTGAGGATAGTCGTAAATTTGGAAAAGCGCCAAAACGTCTGCATGTACATTTGTCAACGACGCAGTTTTCTCGTAGTCTTACCAGAAACCAGTTTTCTGGTAGTCTTGGTTTATACTGAATGGGACCGCTTTGGCAGTTTAGCACAAAATCGTAGCAACCTACGAGTTCAGGCCATGAAATAGAGGTGCAGACCTACACACTCATCTGCGCTTCCACTCAGTAATCCACCAAAAACCTCAACCATCTGACCTCCTGAGACCCGAGGGGGGCGCGAGGGGTCTCAGGAGGTCAACTTTCTCAATTCAACTTTTTCCTGCCTCTGTGGAGCTAAAACAACAACTCACCATGTAGAATTTCATTAAAAAAAATATTTTTATTTTAGATTTTACAGCATGTCCGCTGTAGTGGATAACGGAACAGTTTTACTGCAAAAAAAACAAAACAAAACAACAACAGGCAAGCAGCAACACTTCAAGGTCAAAAAAAGGCTGACAAGAAAACAAGAATGTCAGTCCATTTCCTAATAAAACTTTATAAATTAAACTAAACATTTGGCCTGTATCTTTTGCTGAATTGCTGAACAGAATCTTGAATCTTGAATCTTGTTTTTCTGCAATTATCAGTCCCCTTCATCCCGTCCCCAAACACATGAGATGTCGCTGGAAAGGCCAGGATGTCCTCTATTGAGCACACCGGGACTCGGTAGGGTAGCTCAGACGAGTAGAAAGAAATAGACCAAAAACAAATGAGCTAATAGGCCCGGTCTCAGGAGGCTGAAATGAAATTGACTCAAAAATGAGCAGATGCACATAGCCAAGACTTAAGCAACCAGCACTACAGCACAAAAGGAGTTAAATGCGATCTCCTGATCATTATATCTGTATCATAGCTAAATGATATCCTACAGAGTCATATTGTCCAGCTGGCACCTGGCTGTGCCATGAAGGACACATTGGTCTTAATGAATCCACTCCCCCAGTGATATTAAAACTCAAGACGAGGGCCGAGGAGCTGGAGTTGTGGCCGTTTTTTTTTTTTTTTTTAACTCAACCTTTTATTAATCAAACCAGGACCAAAACTAATTTACACTAAAATGATACTCATTTGAAATCCCAGATCTTATTGCTTCACAAGTAGCATTCCAGCTCCAGAGCTGCAATCAAGTTTAGTCCTTTAGTTCATGAAGTAATGACAGATGAGGTTTTTTTTTAATATGCACGTGGACGTGAAACAATGGCCTTAGTACTGTGTTTCTCGGATTGTACCCAATTGGCTTCCCTCTGAGTCTATTGACTGGCGATATCTGACCCCTTTTTTTCAGTTTTTTCCAGTTTTTACCTTGTAGTTCTGTCCTTGTCTGGACTCCCGACTACCCCCGGTGGTTTTCTTCAGTTGAGAATCACACCTTGCCTGCTCCTGACTTGTTGCTGCGCTGTCTCCACTGGCCGTTGGATCCCCGCTTGCCCTCATGTCTATCCGCCTGTTCCTCTTGTGTTATAAGTCTGCTTGCGTATAGTCGTTGGTTTTTATCTCTTTTAGAGCTCCATATCGGCCTTGTCAATCAGTTATGCCCGTTAAATCTCTCCTCAGTGTCATTTGTTCATGTATCAGGGCTCATGCATAATGACCATCGCCATGAGCCAACGGGGGAGCTAGCAACAGGGCTCGATGCACCATTAAACTGCTGGTATCATATTTGTAGTTGTAGCCGCGGTGTTTTCAGACAAGTCTCATGTTGTCCGACTTTCATGGTAAGAAGGAAAAAAAAAAATCGTAAATATCATGTGTTATTTTGACAAGTGTGACATTTTTAGATTCTAAATATAACGTCCAGCGGCTTCATGCTGTGATCATAACAACAGAATCAACAATGATAAATATGCTAATTAAAAAAGCTACAACAAGACAAGTAATATAAACTTGTATGTTTCTTTTAGACAGAGACAGAACTTTGACCCCCATCCCCTCACCCCAATCATTCTTTCTATTCTTGCTGAAATTGGTGTTTTGGTGTTAGTCAAACCATCGTGATTTTATCTTTTGTTTTCTAAAGTATTATTTATTTTAAGGAAAGTGCCGCATAATTTAAGTGTAATCATAAAAAAAAAACAACAATAATAAAAAAATCCCTGGGCGGTGGGGCGGCCCTTAAATCTGTAATTATAATGGGAGGTAGACGGCACCCTTCTCTAAAACGTGAGTGCCTTGATCTTAATAAAAATATGCAGGAATATTCCATTATTTTTCAACACTAATTGATTAAGTGAAGGAGAAACATTCTAACTAAGCACCGAGGTTATGCACTATCCAGAGCTCCACGGCACTATGACCCGACACTGGAACTTAACGGGGACGGACAACAGAATTTACAAAAGTAATGCATTTTTTCTTTTTTTTTTTAATGTATAGACCGCTTGAATCAAAATTATGGCCAAAGTACAAAGATTAGGCATAGTGACCTGGAGCAACGAGCGAGTGCTGAGCCTCCTGCCAAGCTTGCCAGGCCTGACTTTATCCACACCTTCTTAAGTGAAGACAAATGAGAGCCCATGGACCGATCCAAGGCTCTTGCACTGCCACCAAGGGGATGTAGAGGGGTGGCTTGAAAATATTTGTATCGTACAAACATGACTCAGATACCTCAAGGATAATTAAAATGGTCCAAAAAAACCCCAAAAAACATTCTACTCATTAATTCTGCTAGTAACAGTGCCATCCGGACGCATGTATTCCACCAATGGAAAAACTACCCATCAGGGAACTGCAAGTTTCCTGGTTGCCATAACAAAAGTGGCAACACGTGAGGGGGTGGACAAAAATCACATTAGAGTGCGTCACTGGATGAAGAAACATGGCAGCGCTGGAATGAAGTGGCGTGCAGAAAAGCATCCGCGCACAATGCTTTCAACCCCCTAGAATCTTTTTTTTTTTTTTTCCTGATGAGGTTATCATCATAAAGTATCTCCCCCCTCCATCCCAGATACAAGACCTCATTAATAGTGTTCTCCTGTGGTGTAGCTACGCTTTAAGCCCGACTCTGCACCTTTTGGCTGCGCTTTTTTTTTTGTTTTTCCACAGAAAGCCTTTTTACGAATCTCTGCTGGTGGACTCGGTCCCAGCAAGGCATCAATTAACAAAGCGCTGGCGGCTGTAAGCCGGGTACAGTCACAGCTGACTGAGAGGATGACCTTTCCAACCACGCCGGAGCCAAGCAGGTCTACTATGCCTCTGCCAGTGATCGGCAACACCCCGATTCCCAGCGCAAGGCCGTCCAATAATGAGCGCATGTACTGCTTCTGTGAGGCTACCTCGTAGTCAACATTCAGGTAGTCTGCAACCATTGAGGTGTGTTGCAAAGTGTTTAAGGAGCACCCACAAAGCCCCCTCGCCCTGTGCTCTCCGCCAGGTGGCGGAAGACGGTGGCTCCGAAGGATGCTGGAGCCTACCTGCGGCTCACCCCCATCCAGCAGGCCCACACCGAGGGAGAGGTCAGATTTAAAGGGCGTTCGCACCACAACTCGCCGTGGAAGTGTGGGAGACGACAGTTCTGGCAGTTCTGGGGGATGTGTGCTGGTGGCCTGCAACTGCGGAAGATTAGGAGATGTTTGAGGAGGACGCAGTGCACGGCCACTCTTCTGAGAAGGATGGAAAACATCCTGCAAGCAAAGGTACGGCACGTTACGCACTCTGAACCCTGGATGTCGTTTGCGTTTCCACCACAAACCTTACCTTATATGGTCATGAGGTTTACTCCAGATGGTCAGGAAGACGAACCACCTCTGCATCTTTCTGTCCACACCACTCTGGCTGTCGGGGTCGTTGATAAGACGACAATCACTGCGGAGATTTTAGCTTTCGTCCGGCGTTGAAACTAAGGGACAAGATTTAGGTTTTCCGCGTCTCCGTCCAGCTCCCGCCGTGTGCCTCCTCGTTCCCTCTGAATTGCGCCCCGCCGCTTTCCACGGAATTACAAAAAAGTCTGGGATATGCGCTCGCGAAATCCATGACATACTTCAACATGGCGCATTTGTGTTTGTGATCCGTTTCCATCGTTGCGCCTCAATCTGTGCGACCGATCAGCAACAGCAGCACGTCTAGCCCCACGCTTTGGGTATGGGATCAGTGTGCTCGGTACCCCAATGGAGGGGTTACCAAAATCAGAAGGGTACACCTACAAATGCGTACCGTTACTGTACCGTTCCGGACTGCTTGGTGGGAACAGGACTTTTCTGCTTGTTTTTTTTTTTTTGTTTTTTTTTCCCCCCATCTCGGTTCCGATCAACACGAGCGAGGATCTAGTCAGACAAGGGCAAAGCGAGTAAGTGCCCTCAAGCACGGTTCAAGCCTGAATAAGCTGCGGGTGCCCAAGGTAATACAGATATAGGGCAGAGGAAAGGAGAGTGCGGAGCCAGTAGGTAGTGTTTATTTTTCTCTTTTTGTATTGCAGAGGGGGTCCGTAAAGAGCTGGGTTTGCAGTCTATTCAGCAGATCGGACAGAGTTTGGTAACTCATTCCAACAGCGGGGGGCCACAGAGGAGAGGAGTCCAAGCCAGTGGCCTCGGGTCTCGTTGCGGAGGCTCGGTCAGCCTCCTTTCATTTGCCGAGCGGAGAGGACGGGAGGGAGCGTAGACCCGGATGAGGCAGCTCAGGTGATGAGGGGAGTCGTTTATTTTTAGCCGCCGCGTTTGCTGTGTAAATGAGGTCAGATGAAACGTGTAAAAGTGCAATGAAATATCTGTCTCTAAGCATATTTAAAATGGTTTTGGGACACAATTGTGCTGCTCAGGAATGGTTCGGCGCCATGTGGGCGACCGGAGCTACCGCAGAAATCTTGGAAAATAACACTTTGCAAGGTTCCAACCATGTAAGCTGCCATCATCGTTTGCTTTGTTGCCTAAAAGCAGAGATGCTGAGTTTGGTTGTCAGTCATCCTTTTTCATGAGTTCAGGTTTATGAATCATTGTTTTTTTTTATTTATTTTTTTCCCCCCCAGACTAAATCAGCAGTTCTTCAGCTCCTGCCTCAGCTTCTGTTGCTATATTTGGATCCGCCTGCCTTCGCTCACTGTAACAATAATTCCTGTCTATCACACCCACTACGTGATGGCTTTTCAATTCCTATTTCTGGACTACGCGCCATCAGGGAAAAAAAAAAAATGTTTGAACTCCATGATTGTCTCACAATGCTCTAGATACATTAAACGTATCAATCTTAATCCGGTGCTGTGTTTCAAAACGAACTTCTGCCCCCCCGCAAATTGATCAACCCGCCAGTCTTCCACGTTCACTGTCCCCGCCCGACTCGATCGAATGTTTGAATTCCACAAAGACGGAAGAATTTCCCTTTGGTCTTTATGAACAAACGCCAGGTTGTGACTCTTCATGGGGGGAAGTAGCGGGCGACCTCGGCTCTCTCGGCAGCGCCGCAGCCGGGCTGCCCGGCAGTCGCGGCTCTATCGACTCGGTCTGCTGATGCATCCCCGCTGTTCGAAAAGCGGCAATGACTTTCTTTTTTGACGGATCCCACACCATCGGATTAAAAACAGGATTGCGTCACCTCCCCCTCCTCAATCGGCAACGATCCGCATCCACTCAGAGGCGGCCGCAGCGTCTGATATACTGTGTATGAAGACTTCCATTGACTTTTGCTGAATTAACTTTAAAGATCCGCTGGTCCAAACCAACAACCCTTCTCCGCTCAAGCATTAATTTCAACACTTGCAAGCACATCTCTTGGATGTCTGATCAATATCTTTTTTTTTTTTTTTACAAAGAGTCCTTTCTAAACGCCGCTTTGATTAAACGTGTGACGGCGCGGCCACACGTCTATAATACAGCCGAGCAGGGGGAAAAAAAAAAAGTCACCCGGCTGCTTCAGGTGGCAATAGCACCATAAAGGGTGTTTGCCAAGCGCCATCGCGCCATGAAAGAAGAAGAAGAAGAAGAAGGGGACATAAGGCAAAACACGGCGAGCACAGAAGTAACTATGGCGACGCACCGGAGCGCGGAAGACCTGCCGGCTTCCTTTTAAGCCAGCAGCGCGCAAACACGGCGGGTTTCCTGTGGACCGCAGCAGCGGCGCACGCTGTGCCGGACAGTTCTCGCGGCGAGTAAGTGCAGGCGAGTGGAGTCGATGTGCATCTGGACGATACCAGCCAGCTCTGCAGAAAAAAAAAATATAAAGAAATAAATAAATAAAAAAAAGAAAAAGAATTCAACAACTTATCCCTGCCGTTTCTAAGATGCCTTGAAAGCAGGCGGGAGCATGTTGCGCTTTGAAGTTTTAAATACATCCTGTACTAAGTGGAGCAAAATCAACCCACACGAATGCCAAAGTTTGTTTTTGTTTTTTTGTTTTTTTAAATCAATTTATTTATTTTGTACTTTTAGAACAAGAGAGACGCTTTTCGGTCAGGTTAGGATTCTTTTACACCCCTGGCTGTAGTTAAAGCTCACAAAAAGGTCTTCATCCAGGTGTTCTAAGGATTTTAAGTGCATTATGGCCAAGAGACAAGTAGAAGTACAAATGGTCTCTTCTTTAAATAAATAAATAAATAAATAGAGAGAGAGAGAGAGAATTAGTGCAAGATGTCTATTGGTCAACTTGTGGAATAGTTTTAAGAAAGAACATGAAAGAGTTTAAAGGTTAACGCGTGAGAGCTAATGTTGATGTGCATTTTGAAACTTAATGGGCTTTTCTTTCTTTTTTTTCAGTGTACAAAAACATTCCGATAAACTGTGGCTTCCACCTGCATTTCCCTTTTTTTTCCCTCTTCCTTTTCTGCCTCCGATTTGTGCCTCCGATTCGTGCATTGCACTCGGGGAAATAAGGAAGGAACTCCCCAAGACGTTTCGGGTCTGAGATGCTGACGTTAGCCCCGCCGGCTCGCCCCCCTTTTAATAAATCTTTACAGTCTTGCTGCTGATGTCACTGACGTTTTCTTCAAGCCACAGCCCACTTTTGTCCCACCTGACTTAGGGATGACAGACACGGCAATTCCGGGAATCAGGCGCGCCGTTTGTAGTCTCCGAGCCGCATCTAAAAAAAAGGGCTGTCTTGCGGCGCCGGTATTGTTAAAAAAAAAAAAAAAACAACAAAAAAAACATTACTTTCTCATTCAACACATGCGCCAAGGTCGCCAGGAAGGATAATGAGGTTTTAGCATCCAATGACTCGATTCAACATTGCTCTATTAGCTATGTAAAACGGGCAGACCTGGGTTATTGACTTTTACTGAAGGGCCTGCGTCAGCTTTTGGAAATGTATTTTGCTTGCATGCTAAGGTGGATAAAAAAAAAAAAAAAATTGGGGTGGGTTGTCCCTGTCTCCTTTCCAGGAAGCCAACTCGCGGGGATGACCTGACTGCAAATGATATTTGGCACTGGCGCGGTGACCTTGTCGCTCCCTGCAAAGATGCACTTAGCTAAGCAAAACAGTGACACGGATGCCGGGGCACGGCGCAAAGTAACGGGGAGCAGACTTGTCAGGCCTCAAGGAGCAGTTTATCGCTGCTGCCGGCGGGCCGACTCCCTGATTAACTGTCCCTGCGAGGCCGGGCTCGGTCTAGACGGGATTTGCGCGGCGCTTTGCAGCTCAACAGGTTCGTGCGCGGCGAGACGGGATGCAACAGCGTCTGGGGGGAGGCGGGCAGGAGGGGGAGGCTGGGGGTCTGTCAAGTGGAGACTGAAAACCCTACACCTCGTCCAAGCGGTGTCAGATACTAGTTTTGTGTGTTTTTTTTGCCCATTTCTCGCCCATTTCTCTTTTTAGCTCTCGCGAGTTTGATTTTGGATGCAACGTTTTCGAGTCAATATTGTTTCATTGAGCTTGTTTGTGGAGGTCAGATAGCCGCCTGCTATGAAACCAACCGCGCCAAATCAGCAAGTCTGATCATGTTTTTAATTAACTCGGATCGCTCTTTTATTACCATTTTCTCCCGTTTTAAGACTGAAGGGATGACGCGCTCGGCCGTCTGTTGCTGCTTTTATTCATACCGTCTGCATACAATGTTAAAGCACTTAGAGGGTCTTTATGCCTGAAGATGTAGCAGGTTAAAGGGCTTTTCCAAAAGGAAACAAACTCAGAGTAAATCCCAAATTGCTCCTCACCCGTGGGCGCATGCTGGATTTCTATACTCTATTCATTTTTAAGGTACCAGAGGACTAAATTTAAACAGATCATCTGCAGCCAGAGCGGCGCGATCAGGAGGCGGCAGCTCAGCGTAGTATCGGGCTTCGCAAAGGCTCGTGCGCTGATCTGGGCAACTCAGCATCGATCCAGTGGGCGCGCCGGGCTTT
>CAAKHG010033006.1:3058-16684 GCA_901007715.1 Dactylopterus volitans
AAAAGAAAAGAAAAAAAATCGTGCTTCCTCATTGTGGATTGAGTCTTTGATTTCTGATGAGGAAGCCGAGGCCGCGCGCGCGTGTGTGTGTGTGTGTGTGTGTGTGTGTGTGTGTGTGTGTGCGCGTGCGCACGCGCGCGTTCAAAGGTTCCTCCACCTTAGCCGATCACCATCACATGTGTGGTTTTATCATCAGTAACACTGACAGCCTTGTAACCATGGAAACAGTAACTAATTATATTACCTGTTACTGTAGAAAGTAACGCCGTCACGCCATCCCTGATGACAGCCTATGAGATTCCAGCAGACGTGCACCAATCACAGTCCTGCTTTTTTGAACATAGTCCCGCCTAACCTCGCCATGTTCGTGGTCCGTGTCGGCAGGAAAACAACAACAGGCCCCCGAATGAAAAACCTCTGATCTCGGTTCAGCCCCTCCCCCTTTCTGGCGTGCTAATGAAGCCCTGTGAGTTAGCCGGCGAACGGCATCCCGATCAAAGGCTGCTGCCTCCGCCGGGCGCGGCCGGGCGGCAGAACTCGGCGAGCCGGGCTGAGCGGCGCCGGTGCCACTCTCCCACCGCCCCAGCCCACGTTTACCGTTAGCGCCGGTTAAAGGTTAACGCTTCGCTACCTGCAGGGGAGCAGAGACGGAGGAGAAACTAGCGCAGGGGGATCAAAGCTTCCCGGGATCGGTTCTTTGAATCTCATATTCATACGCTGTCGATCCTGAAAATGAAATCTGATCTGAAAAGGCTGGAAGACGCACAAAAGGATGGAGCGCGCCGCTCTACTGGATGGTCGGAGATCATTTGTGAGGGGTTCTCCAGCCTGAAGTAGCAGAGAACGTAAGATGCACCCATCAGCCATAAGATTACGACCACCGCGTGTCCACCATAGAGTATAATACAACACATCAGCCATAAGATTACGACCGCCGCGTGTCCACCATAGAGTATAATACAACAGCCCTGCGATCAGTTCTCCCTTCAGGAGGAGTTTTATGTTGAAGTTTGATCTTGCATTGATTTTTACTGAGCCGGGTTACACTGCGAGGTGAACACGCAGTGCTCGTAATCTTATGGCCGATCCGTGTACGAGGACGCGTATCGCCCAAATGAAGCCACTCTTGCTTCCTATTATAAGAATTCGTCGCAGGCCGTTTATCAGCCATGCGGGTGAAACACCGTCTGCTTATTTAAGGAGCAGCTTTTCATCACAAACACACTTGTGTGCCGTTTTTCGGCTGTGACGACGGCATAAAAGGGCTAATTTTAGAAATTGGGTATATTTCCCCGAAGCCCTGCTCCATATGAAGCATGTTTCTAATAAATGAACTTCAGCAGCTATTTTGTATGAGGAGGGAAAGTGGTGAGCCAGGGTGACGAGGCTCACCAGGCTCGCGTCGCACCTGCTCTCAGGTAGCTTTGAACTGTGTGTGTGTGTGTGTGTGTGTGTGTGTGTGCATGTGTGTGTGTCCTCCCAGACTCGTGTCACTCCTCACCTGCCCACTTGTCGCCTGGGCTCGGCTCTGCCACCCTGACAGGTGTTGAGTCGTGGCCACCTGCTCGCACACCTGCTCCCGCCGCCCTGTCAGCTGCCTGTCAGCTGCCTGTTAGCTGCCTGTTAGCTGCCCGTTAGCCGCCGCTAGCTTCGCGACACCTCACTTCCTGTCAGAGCCTCGCCGGCTGCGAACTCTCCGTCATTTAAACTCCTCATGTTTGCCAAGTGTGATTTTCTTTCTTCTCTCTCAGCTACGTCCTCAAAGCGCTGAGTGATAACCGGCGGAGGGCCAATATCAATATGTTTCATGACCAGAAAAAAAAAGTCTCCCAGAGTATCAAGGTCCCGCCCACCTCAGTCACCCTGATTGGCTCACAGTCACAAAACTGATTTCACGTTTTGAAATCGTCACAGAAAGTTATGGCCAGAATCAGCTGAACGTTCTTACTCCCGGTGTCATGAAGTCATGAAGCCACACCCCCCTTTACCGTAGCATCTTAAAATTAGTAAGTTTTAGTTAAAAATTAACAAACATCAGTGTGATTCCAGATGACTCGATGTAGACGCCGTTAGCTTACGCGCTCGCTGTTAGCTGACGTGCTCGCCGTTGTGTCACTAGCATGCAACTTCATATTCGACTCCCTTTTCCTCTGGCTGGCTAGTTTAAGCTGTACATAGAGTGTCTGCGGTCATAATTACTTGAGAAAAACTGTTGAATGGAGGAGCAGAAGGAAGGCGCGAGACAAATGGAGATGAATAGAGGACAATAACAGATGGAGAGAGAAGGACCAACGACAAATCAATAACATCCACGACCACAATTAGACCGCGGAAGATCGCCGAGCCTCCGCAGAGGCACACTTAAAGGGAGATACATTCACACACACGCACGCACACACACACACACACACACACACACAAAGTCAGAGCCACACACACATCTGCAGAATTTTGTTCACGGTTTTGATAATCAATAAAATGGAGAAAGCATGTATCCGGCAGACGGAAGAAGCCATGTCAGATGACATCTCTGTCACCCGCACGCGCACACACACGCACACACACACACACACACACACACGCACACACACACACACACACAAACAACACCGAGCAACCCGCAAACGGAAACGGTCGTCAAAGTCTCAGCAGCTGAGCTATCAAAACAACATAAGCCATATTTCTCGGCGAGCACTAATGGGCTGCAGTAATGAAATGACACTGCAGAAAGAACGATAGACGATGCAAAAATGTATCCATATCTGTCACAGTGGGGAGAGCAGAGCACAAAGCAGGCAGGAGTTTCACACGTCCATCATCATTTTCCAGATTATGGAGCAAAAGCAGCAAACTGCGGTGCTGGAAAACCACAATGATAGTTTTTGTTTTGATGGCCAGAAGAGCAGCACCACTGAAGGTCAGTGTAATCTGAGCACGGTGGATGTGTATGCATACACACGTATATACATATACACGCGTGTGTGTGTGTGTGTGTGGATATATATAGCCATAAGATTATGACCACTGCATGTTCACCATAGAGTCTCATACAACAGCCCCGCAATCGATAGTTTTTCCAAAATATTAGGGAGACCCTCCCAGGGGTCCTTGAGTGTCTTCCAGAAGTCCTTGAGGGTCTTAAGGGGTCTTGAGAGGAGTCCCTACTATTTTGGTCATCCCGCTTATATGCATCAGCGTGACCAGAATATTAGGGACCCCTCCCAGTGTAACCCAGTACTCCAACAGCGTCACAAACTACAGTCCCAATAACAACCATTCAAACATGTCAACACCTCTCTCACACACATTCAATCACAATCCAACATAAAACTCCTCCTGAAGGGAGAACTGATTGCAGGGCTGTTGTATTATACTCTATGGTGGACACGCGGGGGTCGTAATCTTATGGCTGATGGGTGTATATACATTCATAAAGGTACAACTGTAGGTCCCATCGGGGAAATCTCACATTACAATCTCACTCCAGATGAAGTGGAGGCCTGAATCTGCACATGTGACTCAGTATATCACGGCCGCAGCCACTAATCTAGAGTCTAATGTGCTATTGATTAAGTTAAAGCAGTCACATTACATTATGGAATACCTGCCCCCCCCCCTCCACACCACCAGCCCCATCAGGAGGAAATGCATGAGAGTGAACAGAATCCCTCTGAGACGGGTCATAACATCCCCGCTTTATGTTCCGTCTTGGGAATGTTCTCCATTAGCCTTGAAAAACAAACCCCCGTGTTCCTGCAGGTTATCATGCGCCGTTGTAGGTCAGCGGCGGAGGGAGCTGAATGTCAGCCGCATATATCCCCTCCAGGATGTGTGAACAAACACTATTATAGGGACAACAAGGACATAAAACAGAGACTCTCACACACACACACGCGCGCACACACACACCAGCATGGAGAGAGCGGCGCTCACTGCGCTCAGAAAGATTGTCTCTAATCTTCTGCAAAGGTCGGGAGCCTGCGGGGGTCCATCTTCAGCTGCCGGCACGCATGCCGTCCTCGGCTGAACCCGCCGCTGCGGGGCAGAACCGCAGGTGAGGAGGCGAACCTCCACGTCTGATTGGATGCAGAATTAATGCGCAGCGATGGAGCGGCGGCGGCGCCGCCATCGCGCCGGCGTGCGGGAGCAGAAGCGTCAGAGGTGGAAGGAAGGTCACCGATGCGCTAATGAAAATATGTACAAAATCGGAAACGTGTCACAGACGGAGGAACATTTGTGGCCGATCCGTGAGGGGTTACAAACGTCCTCCTGCACCGACTCCCGGAACCTCGGCTGAAAATTAGTGCTCAACAGTTCTTGTGTTTGCTGCAGTTTCGAATGATCGAATGAGAGTGAAAATCACATTATGAACACTGCATTTTTACCATGTAGTGCAGCAGTCCTGCAACAGATTCTGACAGGTGTCATATTTTGTCACTCTGATGCATATATAAGCGGGGTGACCAGAATATTAGGAACCCAGTACAGTCCAACAACAGCGTCACAAACTACAGTCCCAATAACAATCATTCAAACATGTCAACACCTCTCTCACACACATTCAATCACAATCCAACATAAAACTCCTCCTGAAGGGAGAACTGATTGCAGGGCTGTTGTATTATACTCTATGGTGGTCGTAATGTTATGGCTGATGGGTGTGTGCGTTCTGTTGATTGATTTAAAAAAAATTAACTATTTAATGGCCAATTTTGTTGGATTAGTCGCTGTTCTTCCTCAGACTGCAGCTTGTAATTGTGGATATAAAAACATGTTTAAATGCTTTAATCTTCTCCTCTGCTGATTGGTCAGCAGTTTTTAGCCGTCCAATCAGCCGCACCGTTACTATCGGTCCGCGAGTACCACGGTCCTGGGATGTCGCCTGCCGTGGCCCCCCGAGACAAAGTTTGGGTCGGGTGTTTTTGCCTTGAGGTGATTGGTCGGTGATGAATTTCTTCTTCTGCGGTGGTTAAATTGGTCTTTGCGAACTGTGCAGGTGACGTTAGTTTCCTCCAAAGATCCGACGGGCGACTTTTTAAAGTTAAACTTTCCTCCTAGAACTCCGACCTGGTCCTCATCCATCCTCTGCTGGGACGCTCTGGTGAGCTCACGTCCTCACAGCTCGCCGCGCTCTCATTCTTCCATTGTTTTTTTTTTTTTTTTGGCGGCGGCGGTTGGTTGTCATAGGTCGACGCCACAGGAAGTAGATAAGTGCAGCTGCGTCCTCCGTCTACCAATGATTTCCTTTGGCAGCCGTGTTAGTTGTGTGAATATTTTTTTCATGCAGAAATCAACAAGTTAATCTTGACAGCTCGTATGAAAACACATTCACGGGACGGCAGATGCGATGTCATTTCTCGTCTCCTGTCACCTCTGAGTTTGCTCGCTGGCATTCATTGGCCGAGGCCGGCGTTATTGACCGACTATGGATCAGGGCCGCAGCAGCCGGGAGGCTATTAGGAGAGCCAGCAGTTGGGGCTCGGGGCCCCGCCGGCTCCTAATTGGCCGGCTCAGAAGCCTGGCACACAGACACAGACCTCACAATCTCACTGGAGGATTACGCCGGGGGAGCGCGCGAGAGTCCCCGCGCTCGGGCTGCTTGGCATCGATTAGTTGGCTCTATCACTTGAGGTTCTTCTTCACATTTATTTATTTTTATCCCATTTCTTTTTCACCTAAAGATCATAATCAGCCCTGAGTGGGTAAACCGCAGCGGCGGAGATGAAGAGGAGGAGAAAAGGGCTAGAACAAATGGGAGATGACTCGGGACCGCCTTCTGGGTAATTGGGTTTTATCCTCTGGTTTTTATCGGACCTTGTTTTGGATTACGGCCGCGCAGGACGCACAAACAGGCGGGAAACGAGGGGGACGCCTCCGATTAGAGGCGGGAGGACCTTCCCCCCGCTCTCGTTACGAGGCGCGAAGCCGCCGCCGCCGCCGCCGCAGCGCAGCGAACGCCTCGTCTTCTCTCTGCCTGCTTTCTAATTCAGGCCATGTCCACCTCAACCTGACATTTCAATTTCAGACGCTTGTGCTATCCGGCGCTGCGAATATGGCTCTTGTCAGCGCATGTGTGCTCTTCTCGCTGGAGAGCAGCGACGGATCTCGCACCTCTTCCCACTTTTGACAGCAAAGTGCTGCCGCAACAAAAGTAATTTATGGAAAAGCTGCACGAGATCATGTTGCTCAACATAAAGGCCTCATGAGCGCAGTCGGGCGGCCGCGGGCGGCGCCGCTCGTCAACAGCCGCTATGCTTTTTGGTCAATGTTTTCTCCTGTCCGGTGAGACGCGCCGAGAACTGGTTGCACCTCTGCTTGTCATGTTCTCAGTCAAACCAGGTTCCGTTAGAACATCAGTGCCTCTCCACACGCCCTCGTCAGGTTGTCAAATGAGCGAAGCAGCGAACGCCAGCACGTCCACGACGACAGCGCCAACAACACACTCCTATTAATAACCATAAAAGACCAGGGGAACATGTGTGTGGATGCTGAGTTGAATTACTCATATATATATATATATATATATATATATATGTATAGTAGTAAAAGCTCTAAAGTTTAAGGAACGCTGGAGATTTTACAAAAGTACAAAAAGAAAACAAAAAGGCTTAAAATAGTGAAAACTTTCAACTTCATTAAAATGTTTGAATGGAGGAATAAATGCGAAAAGCCGAACATTTTCACGGCTGAGTTGTTCCTGTTGCCGGAAGAATGCAGAAGTAGTTAGCCGGCACGCAAGGAGAAGATGACGAAAAAAACAGAAGAAGAAGCAGAACCTGCAGCAGAAGAAGCAGCAGCAAGAGAGGCAGAGAAGACGACAAAGGCACCCAGCAGATGAAGCAGCAGAAGAAGAAGCAGATGAAAAAACAGAGGAAGAAGAAAAAAGAAGAGGCAGCAAAAGCAGAAACAGAAGAAGAAACAGCAGAAGGAGATGGAGCAAGAGAAGAAGAGGAAGCACATGAAGAGGTAAATGAAGACAGAAGGAGAAGAAGCAGCAGCAGATGAAGGTGCAGCAACAGAAGAAGATGAAGAAGCGAATGAAGAACAGAAGAAGCAGCAGCAGCAAGAGAAGCAGAGGAAGACGACAAAGGCACCCAGAAGAAGAAGAAGCAGCACAAGAAGACGACGCAGAAGAAGCAGCAGCAGCTGCAGATTCGGACGCCGGCGTGAACAGCTGATGACGTCACCCGGCGCAGCAGCGTGGCTGCCGATCGCGCGTTTCGATTGGACGGGAGCGCCGGTGACATCACCCGCTCGGGCTGACGGAGCCGACAAATAACATTTCATTCCCCTCCAAGATGAACTGCTGATTTATCCGGGGCGCCGAGGTCGCGACGGTCCGAACCCAACTGAGATGAAATGGAGTGGAAACAGGCGCGGCCATTTATCGAGCCGCCGCCTGCGAGCTGAAACAAAAGTAGCCTTTGAACGAGCGCCGCCACACCGATGCAGCGAATGGAGGCCATCAGTCCTGATGACAGAGGCGAGTCCTTGGCTGACGTGGGGGGGCAGAGAGGGGTAGAGGGGGGACCCCATCAAAGCTGCACATGCAGAACCCGGCGGAGGAGCTGAGAGCGGAAAAAGAAAAAAAAACGCACGACGACGAGCGAGGAGGAACCTTTAAACGCAGCTCCACGAGTCATTAACCAGCGTCCAAACGCAGGAGGAGGAGCAATAACCCAGCAGAGGTTTCAGGTTCACTGCTCAGTTTATTAGAATGAGAGGAAGCAGGAGGAACTTTGTGTTCAAATTCAATTAAAATTAACGTGACGACTCCTCGGGGCATCATCAACATTGATAGTGTTGTGTGGATGGAGGCAGAGTGGCAGGAGCCACACGGAGAGGAGAGGAGGAGACGCTCGCCGACGTTCTGACGCTCCGCCGGCCGCAAGGAGGGGAGGAAAAACAGGCAGGGGAGGGGGCCGGGAGGCGCGGGGAGGGGGCGGGGAGGCGCGGGGAGGGGGCGGGGCAACGGGGTCGGCCAGAGGATGGCGGGCGGCGAGAGGAGCCGCGATCGCGCTAATCTCACTGTTCAATGCAAAAATAAGGACAAAAAGATGGAGGAAGGTCGGGAGGGTGACAGGCGTGATGTTCTCCCCTCAACGGCTCATGAATATTTCCAAAAGCTCCCAAGAAGAAGAAGAAGAAAAAAGAAACCTGCATATTGATTTTTACTTAAATTGAAAAATGGCATCTTAAACCGGCTTTCTTTCACAAACCGGCCCAGCTTCTCGTCGGGTTTATTCCCTCGCCGGGCGTCGCCTTCGGTTGGTCCACGCCGACGAGCTCGGAGAGACACCGCCGCTAACCGACGCCCGTTTTCTGCCACCGCCGAGCTCAGCCATGAGTCCCTTTCGCAGGGAGGTCGATTAAAAGGTCAATTAAAGGTCGCGGCGGCGGTGGCGAGCGGGCCGGCCTTGGCTCGGCCATCTTTGCTATCGGCTTTCAGTTTCACACCTTTCGTCTCTTTTCTCTCTTAAAGACGCAGTTTTGGAAAGTCAAAGGAGTCGTGGATGCAGAGGACAGAGCAGACGCGAACCGCGGGGGGCCGCCGATGTGGGGCCGCCGATGTGGACCCGCCAGACCTCATCCTGCACCCATCAATCCCCCGTCCCCCAAACGAGATCCGGACGGCGGGAACGGAAGCGCGCTCAGAACCAGGACGAGAGCGGGGACGCCTCGCCTTTCTGCCCCCTGCGCGTTCCACACGTTCCACATCCGTACGGCGACCGACCAGGTCGGGTTCTTCTGGACGCCGCCGGCAGCGTGACAGCGGTCAGACCCAAACGGAGCCGGAAAAAAGCCCGGAGCACGTAACTGTGATTTATTCACACCTTAATAATTTCCCTCCTTACACCAAAACTGATTAACATATTTGCTTTGGCGTTTCAAAACACTACAACACCCCTCCACCCCCTACACACACACACACACACACACACACACACACCCTCTGAACCTCCGCTTTAATCCAAACTCATTAAATATGTATTGGCTTTGATTACTCTTGAATTAATTCGTCAGTCGTGACAGGTGCTCGCTGTTACTGACAAACCGCCGCCGCCGCCACCGCCGCCGCCGCGGTTGCTGATAGCGCCACATCCTTAAGCATTCCGGACAGTAACCCTCCTATCCGTCTTCCCGTTTGGCTGGTAACGCTCCCTCGTTCCGCCTCCCCGCGCTCGCCGCCGCCTCCCCCTCCCCTCGCCTTCGCCTTCGCCTTCAGTCGTCCCGCGTTGAGAAATGATACCAGAACCTCAACATTTGTCACAGAAACAATCCAGCGAAGCTAAATTGCGAGGGAGGCGTGGAGGACGGCGAGAGGGGATGAGGAGGATTTGTGGGACAAAAAAGGCACTTTGGAGGAAAGTAAAGCGCCACGTATGGACGGGCAGGGAGCGCCAATCGGAAGCGGGGAAGGGGTGGAGCCAGCAGCGGCGTCGCTGTGGCGTGAATCTCGCCCTTGAGTTGACCGGCGCTTTGCGGAGAAGCGGGCGGGCGTCTCCGAGCGGGCGTCTCCGAGCGGGCGTCTCCGAGGCTTCGCACTCAGTGCTACTAGCTAACAGACGACATCACATCCGCAAACGCATCCGCAGGAGGAAACTAAAGTCACCTGCAGTTTGCAAAGACCAGTTTAACCACCACAGAAGAAGAAGAAATTCATCACCGACCAATCACCTCAAAGCAAAAACACCCGACCCAAACTTTGTCTACGAGGCCACGACAGGCGACATCACAGGTCTGTGGTGCTCGAGGACCAATAACAGAACCTGGAAGTGAGGAGGTCAGTAACGCTGCAGCTGATTGGACGGCTGAAAAACTGCCGACCAATCAAGAGGGGGGGAGATGACGACTGAGACACATCATTCATATTCACACACTTCTCCAGTCTGGAGAAAAAAAATGTATTCATCAGGATTAATCGCAGCAGATCCTGAGATTAATTTGTGACTTTTTTTGTGATCAATCAACAGCAATAATTTCATATACTGTCTGTCTGCTTGATAATCCCACTTAAAAGTGAAAGATGAGTGAAAACTGCAATATACAATATCTGCGTATTCACCATGGAATATATCAACAACCCAGCAATAAAGTTTAATGTTGGATTGTGATTGAATGTGTGTGAGAGAGGTGTTGACATGTTTGAATGATTGTTATTGGGACTGTAGTTTGTGACGCTGTTGGACTGTACTGGGTCACACTGGGAGGGGTCCCTAATATTTTGGTCACTCCACTCATATGCATCAGGGTGACCAAAATATTAGTGGGTGCCGCATTATATTCTACAGTAAACATTCATTGTTTTAATGTTATGGCTGACATGCAATGCATATTCTAAAAAAATCTCCACAGTTCAATGTTGCGAGTGAAGCATGCTGGGACGGCGTCTGCGTGCATGTGGACTTCATCCGCCAACTTAAAGCTCAAACCGGCACACTTTTCAACAAGAATGCAAAGATTAAACCTGATTGGAGGACGGGAGCGGCGACCTCCGAGGCGCATCAACACATTTATAGTGGAGGCATTGTTTTACTATTGGGCCAAACAAAAGGATTCTGTTCCAATCAATGCTGCTTCTCCCGGGAATATCATGTACAAAAGCTTATCTATTGACTCATTTCCAGAGTCTCAGTGTGCTTCGCCGAGGAAACAAAGGCTGCCTGATTGCTACTGTAGTCGCGTGCAGCCAGACTCTGCGCGCGCTGCTTCACACTCACGTTATGCAAGTTCTTTTTTTTTTGGCCACCGGTGAGGAAGCGGCAGGAGAGCAGGGGGAAGTGGGCGGGGCCACTGGGGAGCGGCGCCACCATCGACGATGCTAAAACGCAACCTGGCCGATGTGAGCGCCGCGCCACCTCCGACAGGCCGGCGACCGCCCTGCGCGGCTGAATCCAAGCTAAACCCAAAACATGGACGACTGTTCGTCCTGCGCGAGGAGGCGGGGCCTCACTGCCCTTCTGTCATTCACACACAGAGACACTGTGGAGGAGGAGGAGGACGAGGAGAAGGAGGCGGAGGAGAAATGTACGGTTTCACTTGTGGTTCATCTCCTTTTTCCCCCATCAACCCCAGGTATGCTATGCTAGAAGGTATGCTACGCGATGCTAGCGGGTTTGTTGTACCGGATTGTGGATTGTGATGCTCACAGGTACGTGATGCTAGCAGGTTTCGTTATGCTAGCAAGTTTGCTATGCTGGCAGGTTTGTATTGCTAATAGGTTTGTTTTGCTAGCAGGTTTGTTGTGCTAGCAGCATTGTGATGCTCGTAGGTATGTGATGCCAACAGGTATATGGTTTGTGATGCTAGCAGAAGCTAATTAAATCATACAATGCAGACGTGGTTAACAGCAACATTAGCGGGTTAAATGTTTGTGTTCATTCTGTCTCGGATGGTGAAACCATCATCCAAACTGTTGGTCAGAAAATAGCTAAATAAAGAATTATATACATTTGAATATATCGTTAATAGTGGCATGTTAAAAATGCTTTTTACGTTTATCATGACGCTAATCTGTCATAGTTAGTGTGCTAATTATTCAGGAATGCTCATTCGCGCTTCACTCTTTCATTTTTCAGTTTTTCTCATAAAAAGGCAACAATAAAGTACTGATAAGAGCAGCAATAAAATACCACCTCGATAAGCAGAATCAGTAAAAGCTATCAAAATAATAAGGATAACCGTCCCGTCGGCTTCGTAATGGCGAAGGATGCCAGCATGTAATAGTAATAATACACAATGGAACTCAAGACTTAAGAGAAACGGAGGGATTCTGATGCTCTATTGGTGGTTTCTTGTGTATTTTTTTAAAAATCCAGTAGTCAAGTAAAAACCTGGGGCGGAAAAAAAAACACCAACATATGAAATATGAAAGCTGTGTGTGATTCATATGGAATCACTGAAGCATTGTGGGGATTCCTTCATCACCGGAACCACCTGTGGACTCAGTGTACTTCTCCCCTTTAAATACCCGCTTGCTTTACTTTCAAATTACACACACACACACACACACACACACACACACACACACACACAAAGAGAGAGACAGAGAGGGGGGGGGGGGTGTTCTGGATTATTATAACCTGCCTTCGACTGAGACTCCTCAGCTCCGCTCAGGCTGCAGCTTTTACATTATTTACTCCTTTTTTATGTGTGTGGAATCTTTTCGTTTCACCTCGCGTCTGCATAAAGCATTTGACTGCTGACATCCATATTATTGCACATCATAAATACTGCATGCGCTCCGCAGCCCTGCCGCACGCGCACACGCCGCAGACCTGCCGCAGCAGCAGCAACAACAATAATAATAAAAATAATAATAATAACGCGCACACATTCTAAAAGTCCCGCACAAACAAGCGCGCGACTGCGTCTGCCTGTCTGCCTGCCTGTCTGCCTGTCTGCCTGCCTGTCTGTCTGCCTGCAAACATCCGCACGTCCGGCAGGGAGACGCGGATCAGCGAGACCCGCGCACGGGAAGGTTAAACTCGGTCCAACCTCGCGCTTCATCCAATATTGATGCATGCAGAGGTGGAGACGGAGCGCGTCTCCCAACTTGGGATGCAAGAAAAGAAGAACCTCGGGGCGAAGATGACTAATTGACTTGCAAATGTGTCCGTGAGCGCGCCGCGAAGCTCGATGGAGTCAAGAGGTCAGCAGCCGATCGCAGCCTGGTCCAGCCTGGTCCGGTCCGGTCCGGTCCGGCCCGGTCCGGCAGCTCTCCTAATTATCGTCTGACATCCGGCATCAATTATTCAACTCGGAACCACAACCACAACTTTCAGCGGCCGCGGAACCGAACCCGCGGACGCGCAGCAGCCACCTGATCCTCATCAACATCAGCACAGGTGCGTCCGCGGGGACGCGCAGGTGACGCGGCGCGTCCCCGCCGCGTCCGCGTCACCAAGCAGGAACACCTGGACACTTTTACTGCGCCGCGGCGGCTGCGACGGGGCTCCGAACCCCGTCTGTCGAGGAACACACACACACTTTTCCCCTGCTCAAAACACACACACACACACACACACACACACACACACACATACACACACCTTTCCCCTGCTCGAAACACTGTGTTTTCGTGTGTGTGTGTGTGTGTGTGTGTGTGTGTGTGTGTGTGTGTGCGCGTGCTCGCGCTCGCGTGCCTACCTCTGGCCGCCGCGGCCGGGACTCGCAGTCCGACCCCCACGAGGACGCCCAGAGTCAGGTAGCATCCTCCGGGGAAGCGTCCCATCGCTGCGCCGCCCGCTCGCCTCCCTCCCCGCCGGCTGTGTGAGGGCAGCGGCCGCGGCTCTCCGGCATCGGCCGGCCGCTCCGCGAGCCGCCGACCAGACGCACCTGCGTGGCCGGGGGATCGCGCTCCGTGTCCGGGGTCCGGGGGACGTGGGAAGGGGGGGGGCGTGGGGGAGGACGGGAGGAGGGGGACGGGCTCGGTAAGAGTCCCGGGAACCGCGCTGGAGCGCAGTGCGGAGCGGAGAGATGGAGAGAAGGAGGGATGGAGAGATGAGAGCGGCGCGCGAGCTGCCGGTGCTGCTGCCGCCTGCGCGACGAGCGTGGAGTGAGTGTGATTGCGCGCGAGACGCGGCACGGACCGAGAAGAGGAGGAGGGAGGGGGGAGGAGAGAGA
>CAAKHG010033011.1:0-10165 GCA_901007715.1 Dactylopterus volitans
GGGGCTCCACCACTTTTAATCAGTACTTCAAGCAGGCTCCTCTACTGCTGCATATGGGTGCATAGCTCTGTAAATGTAAATGCCAGTAGTCTCCGTAATGTCTTTGGCCGTGTCTGCAGTGGGGTTAAGTTGTTGGAATCCATTTCTTTAGCTGAGCTCATGGGATCGACACATCTGGATGATACTGTCTAATATGAATTAGCATGTTCAAAGTGTTAAACCGCAGGATGACGTGTCGTTGCCCAAAGAAAACAGTGTTTTCCCACACAGCTGATTTTAAAAGAGGCAGGTGGGTCTTCGAGTTTCTGTGTGTCACCTCAATTCACTATAATTACTCTTCTGCTTTTTGTGGTTTTGTTTTTGTGGGTTCATTTTAACCATTTTCTTCCTCTGTTGTTTAATGTGTCGGCAAACCACGTTGATGCGCATAATTACTACCTGGATGGAAGTTCTGGGTGCTGCAATGTGTGTCTGACTTTTTATTCGGATGTATTCATCGTATGACTGAGTGTACCGAACCGTGACAATTCAGTCGTTCAGAGTACATGTACTGTTATACCCCTAATATCTACAATGGTGGCATATCAGCGCCATACAAACGAGTCTGCTTTATCTATCACTGTTAAAGAGAAACATTGGTAATTATAGGGGCTACACCAACCTAGCTACAAATGAGGAATGTTCCTCCACCTAGGATTAGATGACTGTAGCTTTACAATACAATTTACATTGTACGGTACAACTAAGTATAGTTTTAATTCCTTCACAAAGTGTTTTCCATTGATTTCTTGTATTCAGCAGATATTGATGAGTTTGCCGTTTATAGTCTTTTTATAAATGAGAGCAAATCTTTTCATCTGTCTTCCTCATTGACACAACAGGCGATTTCACATAATGACCTTGCCAAAACTTCCCCACTATGCTTTACCCGATGACGTGGTTGCTTTTATATCCTGTAGGTAGAGTAACTGCTGTAATGTTGTCCGTTTAATGGAGCAAATGTTTCCTTGCCTTTCTTTCCTCAGAGCTCAACAAGAACCCTGTGGAGGGCTTTTCAGCTGGTCTGATAGATGATGATGACATATACAAATGGGAAGTTGTGATCATTGGTCCACAAGACACCCTTTTGTAAGTGAGAACTGATTCACGTCTCAGTAACTTGAGATATTTAGGCATTTATGTACATATTTGTTTCAACAAATGTATGTTTCCATAATTTCACTTCCTGTTGTGTTTTGTGCGCGTTGCAGTGAAGGAGGGTTCTTCAAAGCCTACCTTACCTTTCCTTACGATTATCCACTACGGCCTCCCAAGATGAAGTTCATCACTGAAATCTGGCACCCAAATGGTAAACACTGGTCCAGTACCAGCCTCAAATCTGCATTGTCTTTTCTGGTCTGGATATTCACATTCTATGTCACTAAGTCATGTTGAAGCGGCGGTCTAAAGCAGCTATCTGAAGCAGTTATTTGCCCAAATGATACTGAAGTTTGGAGGATTTAAGAACATAATCTTACTGCCACTGACTTTATCAGAGCCTCCCCCAAACTCGAATCATAAATGTCAAACACTTGATTTAGTGTCGTTTCAATAGAACATTGATGGAATATTGAGCTGAAACGCACAACAGCCAATGAGAGTAGAGATGAGGACGGAGTGGCCTGGAAACACCTTCAGCTGATTGTTATGCACTTGTTTCATCCAGTATGAACGCCAACCCTAACTCCTGTTGGGGTTGCAGATTTCATACATTTTCTTTCATCTTAACAATCAATAGTCAAATCATCATTAATGATTAATAAGATACAAAATGCATGTCTTTTCCCTCAGTTGAGGTTTTATTCATTTATAGCGGTAAATTGTGTGTGATGTGATTGTAGTTCAGTAGCTAAGCTCACCAAACCTCTGACCGTCCACCACGCTTATCAGCGTCATGTCCTTCTCCGCCGTAAAGCAAATCCTCCGAGCTGTTGTTGCTTCTGCATCACATCACCACAGCCTCTTCAAGCTGACACCACTATGATGGTTTGTTGGGGTAACGTGGTTCTATTTTTAATTTTTCAAATGAGATCCTAAACCCTTTTAGTATAAACATCTGACGTGTGTGGTCTTATGATTGAAACATGAAGAAATGGGTGACATCTGTCGTCATGCGGTCCGACTGGTTAGTCCAGCTTCCGCGTCATCTTTCCACACCTCATACGGGCAACTCGTAAGTATTCGCCGCTGTCCTTTTTACAGTTGCAAAGAACGGAGACGTGTGCATCTCCATTTTGCACGAGCCAGGAGAGGATAAGTTTGGTTATGAGAAACCCGAGGAGCGCTGGCTGCCCATCCACACGGTAGAGACAATCATGATTAGTGTCATCTCCATGTTGGCAGACCCCAACAGCGACTCGCCGGCGAACGTGGACGCTGCGGTCAGTTACACCACGTTTCTCCATCGCCGTCCCCTCTCGCAGCTGTGGTATCTTGGCATTTTTTTTTTAAAAGAATCTGTCACTCCCACAGAAAGAGTGGCGGGAGGACCCCAACGGCGAATTCAAGAGGAAAGTGGCTCGCTGTGTAAGAAAAAGTCAAGAGATGGCGTTTGACTAGGAGCCTGTTGTAAATTCCAGGGTGAGTACATGCAGTACTGTGAGCAGTGAAACATGAGACCTGGGTGGACACAATTGTAAAGTCTAGTGTGTGTGTGTGTGTGTGTGTTTTTTTTATGGTTTTGTTTTGTTTTTTTTTTTCCAGTTTGAGGAAATGCCTTCAGAGGGAACATTTCAGCAAAAGGCTTTTGCACCCTTTGTTTTGCCAGTCAAAGGAGTTGGTTGGCTTCAACCACGTTTCTGTAAACGGTTGTTATTTTCTGCAAGAAGAGCCAATTTGAGAACCCTACCAGCGAGATTCACCTGTTTCCTACCTGGAATTGTATATTTAATTTTATTTATTTTGAAGAATTAATGATGTAAGATATGTCACTACTGTAAATTAACTGCTTTTTTATCTGCTGCTGAACAGTTTCTACTTTATACCAGGTTTCTTATGCAATTTAGTGGTCAAGGTTGTGTCAAACAAAGGAAAGCCCGTCACCTGTCCTTGCTGCCGCGTACTCGCCATCACGTCTGTCAGTCGCTATATATTTTTTCAACACTGTCATTCAGTCACCGTGGCCTTCTGTTGGCGTCACATCCTCACAGTTGACTCATTGCTCAGAGGGACAAAAACATTTTTTTTTCTTTTCCAAAGTTTTCTCACTCGTTATCTTTCTCTAAGAATTGGGCGCCTGTTGGCGCCTGTGAGTGTTTCCTGCTGATGTACCTTCATTCGGATATGAAACCATGACTCTCGCAGCTGCATGATCCTCAAGTTCTCCTACATGTCGTTGCTAGCTGTGAATGTCAGTGTAACGGCTTTCTCGGTGCTCTGAGAGTCATCCTTTCATATTACACTGACTTATACAACTATGCTAACGCTAACATGCGTCTCCAGATTAGCCTAGAGATAAAAATGTTCCCGAGCCTCCCCCCCCTAAACACGAGGCCTTTCACGGTCGATGATGTCTGTTTTGTTACCACTGAATTAATGTCTTTTCACGGTGTCAGTTATAAGTCACAGACCACCAGAAACTGTCTGTGACAGTAACCTAACTGAACATACCTCGATGTATGAGACTAACGCATCTGAGGAGGAGGTTCTTTACCTTTTGAACATTTCTCCATTGTAGAATTAGGCCGGTAGTTTATTACTTTTGTGGGTAAATGATGTGTCACATTTTGACTCTGCTGGATTGTAAAGTAGTATGTCACATCAGCATGCATTTTCATCAATAAATGAATCTGGAGTGTAATCCTTTACAGATTTGAAGTGAAGCGGGGAACGAGGTTCTCCTTAGAGCAGAACGCAGTGCTGGGTTTTACCTTGAAGACTTTATTGGTAAATGTTTGCTTTCATGAATGGCGTTGCTGACAGCGAAGCCGCGACGTCTATTTTGAATCGTAACGTCAGACATAATTGATCAACCTCTGGTTTGAAGGAGTTGTTTAGTAGGATCCTGTATTCGTACATTCTGGGTGAATGTGATGTGTACAATTAGTAGATCACATGACTGCGGTCGACATCCTCTTAAGTCTGCATTTTCTGACCTACCATGACCTCCTCTGACCGGTCTTCACTGTATTTGCACAGACTCAGTGCGTTTGATATGTCATGCAGCAATACGCTCTGAAACTATGTGTCCAGGTAATCTACCCTACCGCCACCATTTCTTTGGATTTTTTTTTTTTTTTTTCATTTTATGTCAGTGCAATTGTATATTGGACATGATGCTCAATAAAGTGTGTAAAAAGAGTTGCTGTTGTCCGATTGAGATGATCTTAGCTTGTTTAGAGTTATGTGGTGGAACTGGAACCCGGCCAGGTTCACAGTAACGAGCTCTGCCAGCTGGTAGCAATATTCAGCACTTTCCCTGGCAGTGCTGTTATTATCATGGAGAGACGGGTCTCGTGAGGAGAGCTTGAAGAGAGCCTGTTGAAAACTAAGCATTATACGGTGAAATACTTTATTTTCAGGTCTAATGCTGATGGACATTTTGTTCCTGCAAAATGGACAACCTAAAGACGAACTTCATCTTGTATGTGATTTTGACAGGTCTTTGAAAATTGAAAGGAAAACGAAGTTAATCTTCCTTTTGAGTTGCAATGTCGCAATAAAACAGATTAGAGTCATATGGGAAGTCAGAAAAGAAATAAGACTCCACCAACAAACAAGTGCTGCCATCAATTATTGCTTTGTTGTCAAGTGATTTTTTGGGGGGATTTTCCTTCACCACATTCCTACTTGTTTGCCAGCATGGATGTGAAGTAACTCTTAAATCACATTCATAATGGTCTTAAAAAGACTTCAATTTAATCTGGAGAAGTGAACAAGGTAATCACTGCTTTCATTTGAGCAAAAAGTATATTTTATTGAAGTGAAAAGAAAAACTTGAAATAAAAAAAACAACATACTATGATCCTCAATCAAAATACTTGTTACCTAGAATGGACACTTTTATAGACTGCTAATGTTTAAAAGTGTTTATTACAATAAGTGACATCTATACAGGAAAATACTGCTCACAGGTTAATGTGTAGTTAATTTATTCAACTTAAAAAATGCTGGCTGATTTATCACATAGACACCTATCAGGACAGTATGTGAAATAATAAAATTATTATTTAACAATACAGTGGAATAAATGTGACAGCTGTGCTGAAGTAAACTAGAGATTTTCCACTTTCTATGCAGTCAGTTCACCGAAACATTTGAAGCTTGTGTGGATGCACCAACTACAAAGGAGCAGATGAAGCCCAGACTTGGTCTCATGAGTCCAACTGGTCATCAGTTTATGCTTCATTCACATGTGGTGCACAATCACGTTACACGATCCTAGTCATGATCTTAGTCAAGCTTGAGCTCCAGCACATGTCGACTGTTCACCTTCCATTGTGATACCTGACTTCTGGAACAAGGTGACATCAGTAAATGTTTCTGTCCCGGCATCCGACCTCAACAGCCGGACAGATGCCATCTTTGGGCTGAGGCTGATATCGAGCACACGAGGCAGCAGCGTTTCCATGAGCTGCGCTCGTGAACGCAATCGGGATCAAATCTATGTGAAATGTCTCCGGCTAACCTGCCGCATGTTATGTTTTATGTCTCCTGGGCCAGAATCCGTCCTGCAGAAGAGGACGTGGGGATTATTGAGACAGAAAAGACTAGAGAAAGGATGTGGAGGCATGCTCTTTATACTATATACCGAAAATCTAATTTTTTTGTTTTTGTTTTATTTATCAGCTCTTAAATATTGCAGATGCCCCGACGAAGAGATGTGACATAATTTTACTGTATAACATATCTGGTCAAGTTAAAATAATGTGTCAATTAGGAATCCTGCTATTATCCCCAAATAAAGTGGACGAGTTTTATGTTGAATTTTTACTAAATAAAAATGTAAACTAAATTGTTCGAGAGAGGTGTTGACATATTTCAATGATTGTTATTGACGCTGTTGGACTGTGCTGGGTTATTCAGGAAGTTGTACCTAAACTTTTCGCACCCTGATGCATTTAAGTGGGAAGACCAAAATATTAGGGACAGCTCCCGGGCTTATATTCTATCGTAAACAGCTGGTCATGACGTAAATATGTGTATATGTGAACGCAAGTATCGAGTATTACATCAGGTGCTTCACCATCCCGCCACCGCGCTCGTGGGTCGTGGCCGGGAAGCGAACCGCCGCCGAACACAATGAATTGTGTCCTCGAGGGCCGATGCGTCAAAGGTAACATTCACACATGAGCACCGGAGCGGGTAAACGTGACGCAGTCGAGGGACGAGACGAGTGAGGTGCGAATTCAGAGACGCAGCAGCCAAAAAAAAACACGTAGATTTGGGGATGGCGCTATCTTAGCTAACGTAGCTTAGCCTCTCGTAGGAAAGGTCAGTGACGTCACAGTCACTGGCGTGAGTAACGCCGTTCTGTGAAACGTGTGT
Source organism: Dactylopterus volitans (assembly GCA_901007715.1). Lineage (NCBI taxonomy): Eukaryota > Metazoa > Chordata > Actinopteri > Syngnathiformes > Dactylopteridae > Dactylopterus > Dactylopterus volitans. The sequence continues at coordinate 6,526 of CAAKHG010033011.1, forward strand.
TGCAGCGTTCGGGAAGGCCGTCCACGCGCTGTCACGAATAGGGGAGCAGCTGTGGCTGGAACCCACGGCCACAGGGGTGAGACGGGGACCAGGTCCACCTCTGGACCAGCACCGCTGCCAGAAGAACGTCATTACCTCACCTTTGCTCTATTTTTTTTTTGATAAGATATGATCATTTACGCCTATCAGCATAACATTATGACCTACGCATGTTTACCGTCGCATATAACATATCACCTCTGCAGTAGACTCAGAAGTTTAATGTTGAATTTTTCTTGAGTCTGATTGAGAGAGGAGCTGACATGTTTCAGTTGTTATTGGGACTGCAGTATGCGATGCTGTTGAACAAGAGGGCTTTAATATTTTGGTCATCCCCCCTCATACGCATTAGGGTGCCAAAAGTTTAGGGACACCTCTCAGTATAACCCGGTACAACAACAATAATTCAAATATTTCAACACCTCTCTCAAAACAGATTCAAGAATAATTCAACACGAAGCTCCTTCTGAAGGGAGAATCTATTGCAGCGCCCATGCTTGCATTTATAAGCATGCAGCGGCCATCTTGTCATGCTCGGCCGGCGTGAGCCGGCTGGGCTTCATGTCTGGTGCTCTTAACTGAGCATCTCTGTGTCCTTCAGCTGGCGCTCAGGTCAGTGAACGCCGCTCACTCTGCGTACGCCTGCTTCCTCTTCTTGCCGCCGTTTTTCCAGCTCTACAGCGCGGCGTCGGCGCGGGGCGGCGGAAGCGTCAAGTGCAAACTCTTCATGAAGGTCAGGATTCGGGAGACGGCAGCGAATCTTTGAGTCACCTGCTAGAAGAAACAGTGATGAAGAGCTTCACTAACTTGATGTGTTTGCTTTTTAAGTCCTTGCTAGCGCTTTTCCGGTGTTTGACTTCCATCGAGCGTAATGTGGTGCGATGTCTCATATCAGTCAGCGCCGGTGACGACCGAGTGATGATCCAGTTCTGCTGCAGGCACGGTAACAGATCCCTCTCTGCTGCTTACATGCACTCCTGCATGTATCAGTCTCAAAAAATCACAAATTGTCTGGGCTCCAGCGTACAGGAGTGCATGCTGGATCCCAAACAGCATGGGATTTTTTTAAGGTCGATACAGATGCAGATTTAGGAGGGGAAAAGTGCCCTGATTGCCGATATGGCCGGAGCGATGCTGAAATTTCAATCTTAAATGAAAGCCTTTTGGCCTTTTGTATCTGGATTGCACACCAATTGTGCGCTGATACGACCATATCAAGGCATCTAGTTCACACACTAAAAAAAAGTGAAAACTGACAAATGTAAAAACTAACAACTGTCAGTGTTATAATTAATGAATATACACAGGAACAAATGTAAGCACTAACAAATGACTATACCATGTAAACTACGGTGTGTAGACTCTGTCAACACTTGGTGGCAGTGTTCTCCAAATACTCTGCCTCTGCCTCTGCGACAGGCATCACTAAAACACACAACCTCTGCTACCAGGAGAGTGAGGCTCTGCAGGCTGTGTTCGCCACACACCTCTCGCCCAATGTGCTGAGGGCTCCCGCCAGGTCAGCGCCACAGGAGTCAGTCCTCACGCCAGAACGATAAACCAGAAATCCCTCCGCCACCTCTCTCTAATTAGTTTCAGATTCGGAATTATAATGAAATTTATGAAGTGTAGTTTTCGGTAGTCGGTTGGTGATTCAGTTGCATATTTCAGTAGAATCCACCAGAATGTCAAGGACATGCTGGCGGTGCAGGTCCGCATGAGGTCCAGCGTCATCGTGTTTGCTGTCCACCTGCAGGCTTCTGGGTGACATGGTGATGCATTTCCCGGCGTCTCAGGAGGAGATCACTCTGTCCTTGACGCCTCTCAGAGTAGCTGTGAGGAATTACTGTGATGGAGGACAAGGTGAGATGATGGCACAGAGGTGACTCATATTCTAAAATGGCATCGCCCGTGCTGATTGAAGCAGCATGATGAATGCAGCACTCATCCAGTTTCTGTCGCAGATCACACGAGGAGAACGTTCACTGAGATCAACTTACACCCAGACGAGTTTGACTACTTTCACTTTGGAGAGAACTCAGACATAACATTCGGTCTGAAGGAGCTCAGGGTAATTGTTTTTTTTCAGGAGGCTGTGTGTGTGTGTGTGGTCGCAGAAGCAGATGTAACTACAGGCTCCAAATCTACATGAACTACATGGTTCCTAATAACTTTCAAGCCAAATAAAGAAGCAGTTTGTGTCCAGAAAGTAAAAAATAATTGCAGGTTGTGTTCCTGTCATCTGCCAGACGACACAATGACGTTTCCAGAATGCCGTGACCAGTAATCCAAAGTGATTTGTTGCCGTGTGTAATAAACACTTCAACTTAAATGACTTTGCTGAGTCTTGGCCTCACAAACAAGGAGCAAAAGGACTTGGTTAGAAATTTGGATGAAGTGTCTGAGCATTAGTCCAGTCCAGCTAATGAGACTTGAGCTGCTTTAACGTGCGAGTGTGAGTGAGTGTGAGTGTGTGCAAAGTGCGTGATACCCCGCTGGGGCGCCACATTAGCCCGCCTGCTTGTGTCGTCGGTCCCTTCGGGGCTTTAGATGGATTAGAAAGTCCTGCTCTGCCTCCGTTTGCTTCAGCGCCGACCTGCTCTGTCGCAGGGTTTGCTGTCCTTCACTGAGTCCCACTGCCTGCCAGTGGCCGTCCATTTCAGCGCCGCAGGAGAGTGAGTCTCTGCGCCGTGATCGGCGTCACTCGCCGCTTGCAAGCAGCCGATAAAGTCACGAGGTTCTTGAAGTCAGTGCCGATGCCCGTCAGCGTTCCTCTGCTGGTGTTCGCAGGCCCGTGTGCTTCTCTGTGGACGAGTCGGCGCTGCAGGCCACTGTCGTGCTGGCGACTCTGGTGGACTCTGACAGCAGAGGGCCCTCTCAGCTGGCAAAGACTCCACCCCCCGTATCGCCCAGGTAACAGACACTGCCATGATGTGTTTTAGTGCAGTGTGTTTGTTTTAGTTGGTTTAGGCGAGGCCTCTTCTACCTGAGCCTCCCTCCAGACACTCCGCCTGCCCTCATTGGCTGTTTTTAGCCTCCTGAGTGGGTGTTGAGTTACAGCAGAGATAACTAGGACAAGCGGGCGGACGTGCGGGGTCAGTTTAGCAGCCTGTCACAGTCTAATCCCTCAGGTTTGCCCTGCTGCCCCGCCTGGAAGCTCTGCCAGAGTTGCTCGTCCTGCATTGTTCTGGTCTCGCCATGTCACAGACTCCCTGCTGAACTGTTGAACATCTCAGTCCTGTGGACTCTTACATCACTGACCAGGTTCAAGAATTGAATTAAACCATGCAGTGTTTTTCTGTTCTTCGTGTTTATTTACTGCGCCGGCTGCCTCAGACGCTTGACTCCGGAGCTCGTTACTCGCCTCAGGTTATGACTGTGGTGGTTCTTTGCTGAAGGGTTCCTTCAGCATCGGCTGCTCGCAAGAGTCTTTGCATCCGTGTACATGAAATACTGTTTTCAAATGTATCAGATTCAACTCAGGGTTTTCTATCATGTTTGGCTGTTGGTCAAATCATTTTGATTACTGAATCAGGTTCAAACTACGAGGCCAAAGACAATTACTTTGACACAGAGTTTACTCATTGTCAGAGTGGTTATG
>CAAKHG010033011.1:10472-26973 GCA_901007715.1 Dactylopterus volitans
TGTATCAGATTCAACTCAGGGTTTTCTATCATGTTTGGCTGTTGGTCAAATCATTTTGATTACTGAATCAGGTTCAAACTACGAGGCCAAAGACAATTACTTTGACACAGAGTTTACTCATTGTCAGAGTGGTTATGAGTGCATGTGTGTGTCCAGGTGTGCAGGTGAGGGTTCGTGTGAGGCTGACTGTGATTTTGTACCTGCTTTGACGGAGCTGGTTGCATCCAGCCAGGGCAGCGCCATCGTTAGCCCCGCCCCTGCGATGCGGCCGCTTCCTCTGACTCACGACCTCCACAGACCCGTTGATGAGAGCCTCACCAGTGCTGCTGCAACTCCTGCTCCCTCCATGGTAACAGCAACTTCCTGCTGCTCTTTGATTTTTATGTGTCGAGACTTGCGTGCTTTGCAGGTTGACCTTCACTCATCTACCACCCTGAGATGAAGAAGAGTGAGGTGACTGGATATGAGTCAGGAAGGCAGAGTTCCTCATTTCCTGTTGACATTTAAACTGTAAAAACAAGCTCCTGGTGGCCTGCTGAGCTCCGTTCCCTCGTCTCCACATGCTCCATCCACGGTCGTCTTTCACTGACCCTTACCTGGATTCGCTCAACTGAAACATTTTAACTAGTTACCAAATTGACTGTTGTATTCCTCCGCCAACCAATCAAGTTACAGTTGACATCCATGTCTGTCCATAATATATTTAGAAGACTTTGAATTAATTAGGTATACTAAGAGTAAACAAAGTCATCACTTCATCCTACATTTGATTAATACCAAAAAACTTTGCCAAATTTGAAGACTTTCCATCCAGGGTTAGGGATTTCCCGAGAAATCATGTTTACAAAGAATCGGCCAGATCGGCCGACTGTAGCCGGCGTCCAGACATTAAGAGGAAAGTAATTACCGAAGACATCCACATAATTACAGCAACCACGAACGCGTGATGTTGTTCTGCCTCTGTAGATGTGCTCCCTGCTGTTCGGAGCTTTGTCCGGCGAGGACGCGCGTGCTGCAGACGGACCTCCTGTTCTGGCCTTTCACAGTGACGAGGATGAAGATGAAGACTGCAGCAGAGGCACCAAGCTGTGAGCAGAGAGACGCCACTGCTCATGTTGACTGGAAAGACGAGTACTTGGGGGTTATACTCGCTGGTTTGTTTAAAGCTCAAATTTGTCTTTATCGTTCATATAGCTCATTGTTGGGAGCCGGTTGTCATAGCATCCATGGAAAGCAGATAGTTTTGAGTTAACAGGATGATGCCCCGCCTCTTTGTTGACGGTTGAACGCCTGCCGTCTGAGGAATGTGGGAGTAGCACACAAACTTTCAATGTAGTGGATGAAATGAGGAATACAGCAGGATAATAAATACCATTATCTTTATTTAAATATTGTACACAATAATTTTACAGAGTTTAGTTCTGCATTAAACTGTTCACTCTATAAATACTGTATATTCTTACATATGTACATGCTCTGGTTGGTATGGAAGAGGAGGATGACGGAGATGATGGACGACAGGAAGTAGACGACCATCTGACAACATCTGTAACATTAAGGCTGCTTGGATTGTCCTCAGTGCAAACATGTAAAGTCACTACTTGTTCAGAAGTGATCCGATTGCGACCTTCCCCTGAAATTGACAGGTTAAGACAGAAAATAGTCCTTTAAGACAGGAGCGTGGAAATTATCTGTCCTCGACACTTCCGACTACTTGACAGCTTCAGGCTTTGAGCTCAGCTGTTTGTTTGTTTTTTTGCCTGATACAAGGCACATCATCAGAACCGGACAGAGTTTACCGACGTTTTTCGTCCAGCTGATAGATCAACATCTGTGGTGATGTCAGAGAGCCAGTGGCAAGACATCCGAATGTGCCGTGGAGGCATTATCCTGAAGACACGTTTCTACAGCTACTCTTCATCAATTCAACAATATTATAAAAATACATGTGGTCACGTGACCAACTTCCACCACCTCATCAGCGTTTAATGCTGCGACACTAACTCCCTCAGAAGCACGTTCATCGCACACCACCGCAGTCCGACTCCATCGCCATCTGAGATATAAGGGAAAGCGTCCATGAAGTCATTCAAACCAGCAGAAAGACAAAGTCACCTCTGCTCTTCTTCTGTGAACCTTACTCGATCAACTAAGTAAGCCAAACTGATACGAATGCCCCAACAGATGAACATCCCAAAACGTCACACAGGTGGCAGCCATGTTTTCAGCCCCAACACTGCGATTCCCTGCGCAGCTCCCTTTTTTACGCCCCTGACAGACTCTCTTTCCTGTCTTTCAGCACAGCATGGTGCCGCTTTGACGGTCCAACAGGTCGTGTTTACCTTCGTCCCTGTCCAACCTTGTATCATCCTCCTCCTCATTCCCCAAAGAGCCCGGTGGCTTCTTATCCTGGGTAACAAGATTATCCAGCCAGCACTGGAACACTGCAGCTCAGGTCAAGTTTGGGCCTCTTGTCCTTTTGTTCTGCCTTCTATGGTGTCCACAGTCGCGGAGAAGTGGACATGTAAGAGGTTCTTGGGGTGATGTCAGTCGAGGAGACATCAGTGCGTCATCCTGCCAGCAGGAGTCACGGCAGTCCATCAGCTTCAGAGGCGGATGCCCCATCACAGACTCTAGTCGGTGTACTCTGCCACAATGGACAGCAGCACTGTGATGTCGTCAGGCTTTCCTCCTGCACACAGAGGACAAAACCCAGTCAGAATTCACTCAGCATGATTTCGCGGAGGCAGATGAACGATGGCACACTCACCTCTGACATTCAGTCCATTGTCACACGCAAACTGAGCAAAAGGCGACATGTAGTTGGGGTCGTACGCCAGGACGTGTGCCTGCTTTGCAATGCTCCGCGCCGTCTGCTGAATGCTCTCGTAGTTGGTGTTCTGAGGAGCAGATATAAGGTTTGAATCTCATCTCTGGCTGTACCTCCAGCACCGTTAGTGCTACTCACCTTGAGCTTCTTCAGCTCCTGCAGGATCATGTAGTCCGGCATGTTGTCGAAGAGCCCGTCGGTGGCAGTGAGGATGATGTCACCCAACTGGACGTCAAAGGAGGAGCTATCCGCAGCATCAGGGCTAAACGCAAACACATACAGACATGCAGTGAGAGTCAGTTTTACTTTCGCTCACTGTGACACTAAAATACAAACTCATACCCTTTAGCACTCAAAATTGGCGTGTACAGTGTGTACCTGAGATTTTTCACTTTAAAACGTGGGTGATTGAGTCCTTTCACATTACCAGCAGCCGCAAGTCTGATTTTATGTTGTAGTGCGTAATATTTGACGACATCAAACTGGCGATGTCACTAACATGCCAAAAACAGTGTAGTAAACAGTAGAACGCAGCATGGAAGCCAGCGAGATGGTGTTTCATGTTGCTCATTGATATCTTGTGCTCCTGTATCTCTTTCAAACTAGACAAGCTCAGCACTGACTGAAACGTGTGCGTTGCTTGCACAGTGACGGGTGGAAGCTGTAGCCGAGATGGAAACGAGCTGCAGAAGTTACTGATAGTGGATTATGCTAAGTTAGCGTTGTGATGCTTTAGTGCGCGGACGCTGGTGCCGATGCACAAATTAGTGTGACCGCCAGGACGTCATGGTCACATCACTTCCAGTCTGAGGTGGAGCAGATGAATACCTGCTGCACAGTCATGTGACCCCAGACTGAATGCCGATTGTATTGTTAAACAGTGAAAGAAAACCGATTTTGCCCCCCACCCGTCCTCCTCCCTCCCCAAGAGTGAAAGGAATTTAATACAGTGACGATCAACAAGGTTGTGACCGGATTAATTCACCATAGTTAAGTTCCAGTTCTTATCCCTCAACTTTCCCATTCAAACACCCACATACAGGAAATCTGTCTGACCTGATGGCTAAAGACTACTGATGCACCAGAAAAATACATGGCTGATGTCCTGCCAGCAACACTGCTGCTATGACTGATGGGAGCTGCAACTGCATAAAGGAAAGAACTAACTCAAGTCTGCCAGAGTCACTGCAGAGCCAAAGTGAGCCTCCAGACAGGAACAATCACTCCCGTGTGGGGATCTCTGTGAAATGCAGTCACATGGCATCTAAATAAACTTTGGCTGCGACGCGACAATGAAGGTTTCCTGTTAAATAAAAAACATGCCGCCAGACATAAACCAACCCGAAGACATGTTCAATTCATGATCACAGTTGTTCTTGACAAGCTTTCAAAGTTTGATTCCACAGACCTGCTGCAAAAGTGCCTCTGCTTCGACAGCCTCTTCTACTGGCTGCTCTGTTTGTGATCACTGACTGTACAGTATAATCTGCTCTTGTCTGGGTGGAACCTTCAACTAAACACCTCAAAATGCACAAATGAAAGAGAAATATTCGGTTTGCACTTGCTGAGATGGGACCGCTTGGCCGTTTCATGATGGAAGAATAAAAACTGACAGCGCCATCACTTTTTCATCTCCCCCCCCCCTCACCCTCACCACCACCCCAGCAAACGCTTTTAAGAGGTTCAAAATAATCCGCTTGGTCTAAGAGTGAGCCGGGTGAAGGTGGCTGAGCCTGCTGCCGTGGGATTGGCTGACGACGCTGCAGTTTGTCTGTCAGCCGAGAGACTTTGACCTGAGGATGGCGGAGAGCTTGGCAGCCCTCCAACGCCGGCCCTGCAGTCCACTGGCACGTACGGATCAGCTGCTGCTGCCTGGCACACCAGGGCAACGAGACGCGGCGGCACGTGGACCCCGACACCCTGCTGCTCTCCAACTGATCACAACAGGCACATTCACAAATATGCCGTTCTATCCGAGGAACGCCATAATGTTTCTCTCACGCCGTTAAAAGACATTTAAAAAAATAAAATAAAATCCCGTGTCTGCTTTGAGCGCCAATAGCGTATCGGCTTAGGCTCCATCTCTCCATGTCATAAAAATTGACAACTAGCTTTATGTGCCACTCTGCTGATGGACAGAAAGTACAACCTTCTTGAAAGAAGGTGACAATGAAACCCGGTGCCTGCTTCATCGGGCCATCTCCTTCCTGTTGATCAAATGCACCCATGACCTGCTGACCCTGAAGTCCAGTCCACTACGGACCAGCTCAGCAGAAATTCCATGTGATGTGTGTCATATCCTACTCACCTGTCACTGAGGACGGCACCCTCGGCTCCCGGAGGAGCGATGGAAAGTTGGAAGGGCGTGTTGAAGTAGTGCTGCTGCTCATCAGAACGATGGACCACCTCCCCTCCCCGGACCACCAGGAAACCCGAGTCTCCCAGGTTGGCTGTATGCAGCCGGTGACTCTGCCGGTCTAACGCCACAATGCAGGCAGTGCTGCTTCCTGCCACACACACACACGCGCACAAAAAGGTTTTCAACAAAACACGATTGCAGCTTGTAATATTAACACTGATCATAGGGCAGTGTGACCTAAAATTGATATAGTATGATTTTAAGCATGGACAGTAACTGACTTTTTAAACTTGAACCACGTCCATTGAAATAAAAGTATTATTGGTATTTTTTTTTTACTAACTCTTTTTAAAAAAAAAAACAAAGTAAACTGTGTCATAAGCAATGAGCAGAACCAAGACCGACCACTGTAGTAGTCCTTGTAGACACTGAAAGTGTCTTTGGAGCAGCCAGAGCGGGGCTCGTATTTACTTCCAGCAAGGAGCTTTTAACAAATCAGGGAACATTTACATTTTTGAAAGGGAGCTCATTTTGTTCTGCCTGTATGCGTCTCCGTGTGAATTCAGACCAGACTTGAGGTAACAGTGCAACAATGCAATAAACTGATCCTTGATTTGGATCAGACTAAAATCTGCAGCGCTTTTGCTCGAGAGACTTTGCTTGAGTCCACAAGCTTATGCATTGCCAGCATCACACAACATCGCAGCATCGCACGAGCTGGCGGCCAACGAGTGACCACGCCCTGTCGGTGACTCATCAAACACACTGAAAATATGCTCTTTGGGATCAACCCCCGACGCCCTCACGCACTGTGACTCACTCTCTGTTTTCTTTCCAGCAGCACAATCACGCACAGTGGACTGGAAAACATTCCCCACCGCGGTGAAGGAACAGTACAATACCGTGTTGTTTCCTCTGCTGCACATGTGATAACGACTGGAAAAGTACTGTCACTCAGACAGATCTCTTCTCCGCCGTTACATGTTTGTGCTTGCTTTTATGCCGGGACGCAGTTGTGGAAGTGAAGTGCGTGAGGCAGGTTGGGGCATTTGCAGGACACCATTCTGGAGCTGGTGTTTTTTCTGACTCATCGAGCAAAAATCCCCATCCAGCCCAAACGAAAAACAAACAGAAAGCGGGTCCTTGAAATCAAACCAGATCAACTGCCGGGTACAAAAGCACTGTGATTAAAATGATCTTTCAAACAAGTGGGAAGAGTCATACAGGAACAGGCCACGGTGGTGCTTTGTATGGAGAATTGTGTCATAACACGGGTTTTAATTCTACCCACCAAAGTGATTCCAGTTCTAGCTCTTGGTTGTACTGGTTCACAATTGGTTCAACATGTGAGCCCATGTCATCACATCATTGAATAAGCCGCTGGCTTCATTTAAAAAAAAAACAACAACAAAAAAAAATCAGGATTGCTGGAAAATTTAGGGTGAACTACGTTGCCTTACAGTGTTTGGATCTGCCTACTCACATACTGCCTTTTACTCAAGCTTCATGTAGTCTATCAGACACCTGAGTTACACAGACGGACACATTTAGGCCCAAGCAAAGGTGAAATCACTGTATTGTTCAAATATGAGGATTGTATGTGGTTACTTATTCACTAAAAATGTTTTTAAAACTTCTTAAAATTACAGATACAGTTTTACACGGAAAAGTAATGCCTCCATATTCGCACTTGGTTTTTAGAAATGGCACTAATAGCATTTACTTGGTCTGTGTTGGCGATAATCCCGACTCCAGACCAAGTGTTGATGCTGCTGTGGAACCAGTTTTCCTGGCCATGAGCCAAAACAGGAACGGACTCCGACTTAGCACCGGAACCACTTTGGTTGAAAGCCCATAAGAACATCAAACTATTCCATAACACGCTGACAGGGTTGCTGTTCCGTCCTGTACGACAAACCACACACACACACACACACACACACACACACACACACACACACACACGAGTCTCCAAATGCTGCCGTGTTTCGTCACTCACCCAGCAGCGGCACCTTGTTCTGCAGCAGCTCGTAGTAGCTGGTCGTGAGGACTCCCACAGGGTTACTGGGAACAAAGCGGCCTTCCTTCACCAGCCTCTCGCACGTCTTCATCAGTGTACCGGAGAACTGCGATGGGTCTACGCCATAGTCCCGCCAACCACCCACTCCATCTGCCACACCTGCAACAGAAAAATGTTTGGTCTGATGTTAATGTATGAGATGGGAAAATTAGACAAACAAGAGCAGCAGAATGATGGACGATGAGGGTTCACCACAACATTCAAGAAATTTTGGAATATGGATCATTTATAACGAGCTGCTTCTGATCATTTTCAGAGCGACAGTCTTCACCTAAAAAAGCTGGAAAATGAGAAAAAAAAAAGCTTTATGACATTTACTCTGTAATTTAGCCAATTTTAGAAGTTGGTCTTGAGGATTAGTCCCCAACTCTGCACCCCACAGAGTTCCTCGGTATCATTTTGAGTCAGCCAATGGACTTCAATCAGAGAATACCAATCAATTTTTCACTTTTAACAGCATGTCCTGGTTTGAGCACCTCTCTGTCAAAAACAAGCTAAAGCTTCCCAAGGCAGTTATACCAGACAGCTCGATTAGAGGGAGTAAGCGATCCCAGCTGTCTCATAACTGTGAGCCCACAGTGCAACAAGAGTGGAGACATGCTGGAGGACAACAGATCCTCCATGAATCACCTTCTTCAACTGCTCCTTCAGGACACAGAGACCCCAAAAGCTATAAAAACATGTGTAGAAAATCGCTCTGATCTGTCACCACGAAATACCTGAATCCGTAAACCTTCAGAAGCGAGCCTGCTGCCTCGGCACACACAACTTCACATACCACGTCTCTGACTCATTTTCAAACGTACCTGATGGTCTTAATGTAGCATCTTCTGTGTTTGGGGACTTTGTTGTACAGTGTGTTGTGTTTCAAACGTGTACCTTTGCCCATGTACCCAAAGACACATTTCCCCCCCCTTTTCATTGCAAAATCTCGCTTATCTTTGCACAGAAACAGCTGCCTGGTGGGTTCGTGAGAGGCTGGTCAGGGCCAAGCTCGTCCCCGAAAGGAAAACTCCAGCTCTCTCATGGATCCTCTCCACTGACCATACATGGAGCGAGACGCAGACCCGGATCAGCCTCCGCAGACGCGGATAACTGGCTCCCGAGGCGGCGGGTGACCCGAGGAGTCATTCTACTCAGCCCGATATCTTATATGCATTTGACCCTCCACTCAGCAACAAGCCTGCTCGCTTTGCAGCTTCACGGTCACGGTCACGGCCACGGCCGCCGTCACACACGCTGGCGTCTCCGCCGCAATCCAAGCAGCTACTCACCCAAAACGTCGGCGGATCTGTGACGGGCGATGAAACACGCGTCGTCCCCGTAGCACATTCCTTTCTTCAGGATCCCTCTGCGGAAGTCCTTCCCGAAGCCGCAGCTCGCCGTCACCAGGCTGTAGTCGCGGCTGTCTGTCTGAGAGAGCCCGCTGATGACAGCTCTGGCTACAAGTCTACCGTACGACAGCACGGACAACATTCCCCACAGCGGCTCCCGCAGCGCACCAGCCAAGCTAGCCGCGGCGCTAGCTTAGCCTCGTTGAAACTCTCCGCGTTGACTTGCCGCCGGCTGCCGCCGCCACGCGAACGTCCACGTACGCAGCCCCGGCGAGCTTCTTCGCGCCTTGAAAACCGAAGGAGAAACACTAGAGCCGATCAATCCTTCCTCCGCAGAAGCCCCGGAGACGCTACCTGTCTGCTGCCATGATGCCAGAGAGGCTGCATAACAAAGTGACGCTCCGCGTGCGCGTCCGCTGCCAGCGAGGTCTTGTGACTGTGCTGACGTCACACATTACGCAACCCGCGTTTCCTAATAAGGCGCGTCACTATCGAGCGGCTTGGCCAATTCATCGCCAACTTAAACATTCGTAGGACACCCAATACACGCACTCAAGGGCGTATGACGCAAAACAGCAGCGTCACTAAGAAAATAAAAACAATTCAAATGGTTGTAAAGAATGAGGAAACAGCCAATAAGGAAAACGGTAAAGTGTGACAGGACTTTAATAGGAACAGGTTACACGTTCATGTACATTGCAGTCTGTCGCCCTCTAGTGGCTGCTGTCTTAAGTCCCTTTACTTGTGGTCTTCCGACAACAAAAAGCACTAACATTTACAATGTTGTATTGCATTTAGATAGTGATTTTTAAAAAGCAAAATCGTTCATAAACAAATGACATTCACATAGATTTCCCCCTAAAATACACTTAAAGTTTATTAGAAAGATTTTAACATTACAAGAGTGCGTCTTGATTCGTTAAATTCAGCACAACTTGATTAAAAATGTGAGGATGCAGTGAGTCATGATCTTTGACACTGACTGTAAATGAAGTTTGACACAAGTAAACGGGTGTTTGTGACATTCCCATTGGAAGTAGAGCCATTAATATTGTTACTGACAGTGAGAGAAATGATAAAAGACATGAAAGAAAATGGAAACATTGTGCACAGCTTCAAACAAGGCATTCCTGTGCATAAATAGCCTTATTGTTACATTTTCCTGATTGAACAGTCATATGTGGTAAATACTAGCTGCAAAATGGAGTGCAAAACACCTGAGGTTTCCCTGGTGACATATCAATTTACCCCTGTGGACAAAACAACAAAAGACTTTGCTTTCATCGGGTAGGAGTGGATATCTTTTCAGTGTTGGCACGAGAAGGATAACCGAGTCTTCAGATGCAGATGAAAGCACGACAGAGGAGTATCAACCCCTCCACCCACCCCTGCTTTATTTTTTGGCTTGTTTGGTGACCATGTTGCGAGGGGGGGTCACTGGACGGCTGCCATTGGGCTTCTTCTTCTCAGCTGGTTTCAAAATCTACAAATGGAATAAAAACAACGGAGAATGAAAAAGCTACACAAATATCTACAGTAGCTTCAGTTAGTAAAATTACATTCCATGAAAACTATTTTGCACATTTGCAATGACTGACATTTTCATAAATAAAAATTGATTTAATTACAGATTAAAACAGAAAAGAGATAACAGAATCACAATTTCTCAATATTTTTGGGAAAGTTGCACAATCTTTGATTGAAAAGACCATTTTCACATGTGCAGGTACAATAAAGCAAGAACCAGTAGTTGATCCACAAGGTCAAAAGCTCACAATTTTGTTGTTAAGTGCAGTTATTTATTTACTGTACTCGCAGTGCATTAATAACAAACCCTGCCTACATTAATCAAATGAATGTTTGATTGAGAAATATCGATCTGTTTCAGTGTGAATTACAGATGATATTAACCAATTAACCACCAATAGAAACAGACTCACCTGAAAGGAGCACATAAGAGTCTCGTCCACACTCATCATGGCGCCAGCGTTGTCAAATTCACCACAATAGTTTGGCGCTGAGAACAAAGTTACAAGTTGCCTCTTTGCGAAAAACTCATAACCATCTTCAACAACCTGCAAATGAGAGAACACACACCTGCGTGAAAGGCTTGACCCCGGCACACCCACACCCATACCCACCCACACACACACCACTGTTTGAATTTAAGTTGAAAGCACGTGAAGAGTGACAGACAATCACATGAACATGGCATGAGCTCCCTCTGATGGACTGAGTGTATCGGCATGTCCAGTGAAATGTCAACACACACGCATTTTAACATTTTAGGACAAAAGGTTACTGTGGTCACCTGATGGGCACGACAAATCAGATCCAGGTCGTGCTTGTGCAGGAACTTGGCCACCACTTCTGAGCCAAACGTGAATGACACGCCCCTGTCGTTTTCCCCCCAGCCCAACACGTCCTTGTCTGGATCCGACCACAGCAGGTCACACAGAAGGCCTTGGTCGGGCACATCGGTGGGACGCATGATGCGTCTGATCTGCTCCATGGACTGAAGGTCAGGTGAAAGACCTGAACACAGTGGCAGTAAAGTCCAAATAAACAAACTGAAATGCAAGTGAGGCCCACGTCCACAGACAAACCGCAAAGACAACACTGCTCGAGGACAAAACGGAGCAGCTGATGTCAAAGCTGAAAAACTTTGGACGCCGCAAGTCTGAACCGAGTCTGCACTTATCTCACAAGCAAGAACCCACCTCCATGGCAGCAGAAGATCTTCTCATCAACAATGGCAGCAATGGGGAGGCAGTTAAAGCAATCTGTGAATGTCTTCCAAAGTTTGATGTTGTACCTTCTTTTACCTGGAACATTTAGAGAAGGGAGAATTCCATTCACCACTGTGTCTGAGTCTGTGTGAATACTGAACAATTCATGTGCTGCTGCTCTTTAATGACACTTTGTACTCACACTCTTCATAGAAACCATATATTCTGTTAATTGAAGCACACTCGTGGTTCCCCCTCAGTAGGAAGAAGTTCTCTGGGTACTTGATTTTGTAGGCCAGCAGAAGACAGATGGTCTCCAGCGACTGCTTTCCCCGGTCCACATAGTCCCCAAGGAACAGGTAGTTGCTCTCTGGAGGGAAGCCGCCGTACTCAAACAGCCTCAGCAAGTCATAGTATTGCCCATGGATGTCACCTACAGGAGTTGCATTTAGTTTGTGTTATGGAGGTGAAACCAAGCCACGCGTGTTCTCAGTCCGGCCTTTTCAGACAGCCACTCGCCAATCTTACCACAAATTTTGAGAGGGGCCTCGAGTTCCAGAAGAATGGGCTGGCTGAGGAAGATCTCCCTGGACTTGAGGCACAATCCGCGGATCTCATTCTCCTGCAGCTGCACATTCTTGCCAGGCTTGGCTCCTCTGACTGCAGAGATTACAAACAGAATCGGGTTCACTCACATGTAAGTTTGTCACAATGCAATAATTGTGTTGGTGCCTTAGACACGAGCGCGTAGCGTCACAGCTACACATTTAGAAAGTAAAAAAAAAAAAAAAAGAGTAACGTTTCTTTTTTAAATGTGCAATAACAAAACAAACGGCGAACGTGTAGTCACGCAACCCGATCAACCGAATGACGAATCCAGTGAAAACTCGCGGTTAACGTTAAACGATAGCTAGCTTGCGCAGCTCTTCATTTTACAAGGTGTTGACAAACATACGCTAAAGCTAGCCGCCTGTCACATTAGCCTGCAGATTACCGAAGTGTTTTATTGGTCATGTTTGAACGTTTTCTCACCTTCTAAAAGACGCTGGATGATATTGTCTATGTTGAGCTTGTCCACATCAGCCATTGCAGCGGCGCCGCTACTAAAACCAGCTCAGTCAAATCGAGGTCTCGGCGTTAACACACTAGTAAAAGCTAGCCCGCTAGCTATCCTAGCATTAGCAGTCCAGCGTTAGCGCTGCTGAGGGTAAATACACTGCTGTGACCCCGATTGTGTTAACTGCGAGTGGAAACTTTGACAGCCTTGTAAGCTATTTGGGCATCACCGTTTCGAATATCCGTACATCAAGGCGTCACTCGGACTAAAACCGGGGCAAAAACTAATAACAATCGTCTTTCGCGGACGCCAGCCGTTCGCTCGCGATGATGTCCCGTCTCTGTTTTACTCTGCCGCACCTTGAACGGCTCGGCAGCGGCTTCAAGGAGGCTGCTGGAGGCCGCTGAGCTGCTGCTGCTGTCACCTAGTGTCCTGGATGCTCATCGCCCCGCCAGCGGAGCGCAGGACGGATACACGACGGAGAGGCGCGGGAGGGAGAAAGGGCAGTCTACCATAGATGAGTAGAATTCATTCAAATTCATTTAAAAAAAATCATCATTTATCATCATCATAATCATTATTAGATTTCATTTTTAAATGTTCATTATTCACCACCATCATCATCAGAATGCAGTTTTTTTTAATGTTCATAATTGAGCCTCATCATCATAACACTAATAATAAAAATATCAGTTATTATTATTCCCCTCCATGGACCATTACCTTATTGTGGTGGAGGGGTTTTGAGGGTCCTAATAATCCCAGGAGCTATGTTGTCAGGGGCAGCAGCCGCTGGTAGGCTCTCCCATGGCATAGGGGTCTTGGGTGAAGGGTCAGACAAAGGATGGTCCATAAAGACGCATGTGGGGAGAAAAACATCAAAGGACCAGCGTGCCCTACCTGGACCTGGAGCCCGGCATAGGGAAAGGGCCTGTCGGCAAGCGCCTGATGGCCGGGGGCAGGTCCAGCCCAACAACAACAACAACAATAATAATAATAATAATACAATGGTGTGAGTTATGAATATTTGTCATTTTACATTAATTCTTTTGTCGAATTACTCATGTTTGTGTCCATTTTATTACAGTATTGGGGTCATTCCTGGCTATTGGAAATAACTCAATATCTTCCTTAGAATAAAGGCTTCGATTATAGATTGAAGTCTTCTTTAGATCATTATCACAAAAAATGCATGAAATGTGTATATATATTTAATTTTTTTTTATCATGTTACCAAAGTGGATTTTCAACTTCATTGAGAACCATTTAGAATATAATTATAAATAAGTAGAAATATGCCTTTATTATTGTATAGTTCAAGTTAAAATCCTTATAAATACATAAATGTGCATGTACCAGTGTTGCTGTTTTTTAAAACGTACTGTGTCCCTGAAATCCTGTTCCACCCTGATAGTTTGTGATTTTTAGCCTTCTAAACCTGTGCCTTTTTTAGGAAACATAAGTTTTATGTTGTTAATCTGTATGTCCTACTCTTAAAATTCCACTCTCTTAAGCTAAGTTATGAGGAAAGTAAACCACATTTTAAAAAAATATGTTTCATAGATATCCTCAAGTACTGTTTAAGTCTTGACAGCTAAGTCTGCTGCTTCACACAACAATGGCTAATTCCACCACCAATAAGTTCCACCCTGTTAGGTATATAAACGCTCTCACAGTCCATATCTGAAAAATCCACCCATAATTATTACTGTTAAAGTGCTTTTGCTCAACCAGTGCAAGTGCCTGAAGGTTAAACATGTCATTTACCCGATATAATGTCAAAAACAAAAGTAGTTTTTCTCCCTTTTAGCACACTGAAAAGTCACCAATAGCCCGGAAGACCCTGTTTCTAATTTTATACACAATAACAACAATCAAAATGGAACTATGTAAACAATTCTGAAAACCTGACACTCTTGTATCAACTCGCTCCTTGCTAGATTGTCTTCTCTTAATGCCTAAGGACAGCTTACCTGGTTATGACCCTACTTGCCTCCAACCTTTGCCGCTTGTCTCTGCCCTGGTAACCCACCAGCCTTCCATCCCTGACCCTGATTTTGCCTGCCTGTTTCCTATTTCCTGTGGCTGGTGGCACCTTGCCTGTTCCTGTCCCGACTGAAGACTCTCTCTGCCCAGATCCCTTTGCCTGCTCACCCCTGCTGGTAACATCTATAACTATTACTCACCTGCACCTGATCATCTGCCATCCTGCGGTCTGCGATCTGTATTAATTAAATAAAGACTGTTTCACTGAGTAATAGTCCTGGTTCCATGTTGTGCTGCAATCGGGTTCATGCACCACCCGTTATGTTTTGGAGATGCTCTCACCCAGTCGTCTAGCAATCACAGTCAAACTCGCTCAAATCCTTTCGCTTGCCTATTTTTCCTGCTTCTACCACATCAACTTTGAGGTCAAGACGTTCACTTGGTGCCTACTGTATCCCACCCACTGACAGGTGCCATGATAATGAGATAATCAGTGGCATTCATTACACCTGTCAGTGGTCGTAATGTTATGGCTAATCTGTGTACATCCTCATTGACGAGTGCAAGGTTCAACCTGCAGAAGACACGACAGCAGGGAGAGACATTGTTGGCAATTGTCAGTGTCCCTGGCCAGCGTGGGGTCATACATCACCATGCACAACTTGGTCCCCATTTGCTTAGATTCCTTGCCCACTTCAAAAATATCTGCATCTTCCCACTAGAAGAGGAACCCCAGCATCCCACTTACATATGCAAGTTTAATGTAAGTTTCCACCTGGCTGCTCCGGTCCACCGGTGGTTCGCCAACAACCCCCATTTTCTAGTGCTGTACCGTCCATCATTTTCCCCATTTATAAATCCAATAGAAGAATTTTTTTCAGCATAGTGGTGGAATGCATAGGAAAGCAGACCCCGCGAACATGTGGAACTACCCCTGGAAATGAAGGAGTGATGTGATGATATCTTCGCGGAAGACTGTTAGGGATGGATCTGCCGTGCCAGGCATTTTTTCTTCACCTGCTGCTTGGGCAGGGAGAACATTGGATATGATGTGGATGAAGTCCTCTGGCCTGACCAGGGTCCGAGGTGGGATGTAGTGTGAGCTATTTCATTGCATTTTACAATTCTTTTTGTCTGTTCAGCTGAACAGTTAATGTTGCAGTAACAAATAAATGTTTATTTGTTACCTTTAGTATCTGTGCACTTACACCAATCAGCCATAGCATTAAAACCACTGCATGGTTACCATAGAACATAATGCAACACCCCTGCAATAAATTCACCCTTCAAGAGAATTAAATTGAATTTGTTTGAGAGAGGTATATGCATATTTGAATGATTGTTTTGGGGACTGTAATTTGTGATGCTGTTGAACTGCACTGGGTTATACTGAGAGATGTCCCTAATATTTTGGTCATTTCACTCATGCATTAGTGTTTTTTTATTGTATGGCTGATTGGTGTATAAATAGGTGAAATTAAGTTTTACTATGTGCTATGTAGAATAGCTGACATTTGTGTTGCATATGCATGTAGTGCTGCAAATGCTATTTTGGACAAAACCCGACACTTCACCAAAATGAGAAACTATTTCCATTCATTTTTTGCTTTCGGATATGTAACATGGCCTCATAAAGCCCAAACAAACATGAACATTTTTGAATATATTATTTTGAATTTACCATATCAGTGTGTATTTGATGCTCTGTAAAATGTAAGTATAATTGCTGTGTGCATTGTTTCGGTGGAAGGAATCGTTTTGCATTCCTTATTTTGAGAAATTAGTTCACTCTTCTTAGTTTGTATTTAGACCTTTGAGAAACTGAACCACAGTTCCTGGAAATGTGTTTAAGCATTTGGGAAAAACTGTCAGCTTGGCTGACAAGAATATTTTAGTTTTCAATCAAATTAGAAAAACAAATTCATTATTTTGCATATCAAATGAAGTCATAATGATAAATGGCCATATAGATAATATAGCACTTTTCTTAAGTTTTCTTAAATAGTTGCACAGTTCTTGACCGGTGTGGCGAATTCTGGTGCTACAAATAATTAGCGTTACTCAGAACATCAAAGAGAAACACACACACACACACACACACACACACACACACACACACGTATACA
>CAAKHG010033015.1:0-17004 GCA_901007715.1 Dactylopterus volitans
TGGGCCGGGCTCCAACCGCCCGCCCAGACACGATTTCAACCTCTGTCACACACACACACACACACACACCTGTAAATACTGTCCCTCCTTGTAGCTGTTTGTTCGCTGTGTTCCACTCGAAGCCTTTTCTTTTTTTTCTTTTTTCTTTTTTTGAAATGTCTCGCTGTCGGTCCCCGCCCCCTCTCTCCACCACAGTTACTACATTGTTTCTTTACAGCAGCAGCAACAACAAGTGACTGTATCGGTTAGATAAGGTTCTGACAACACAACAAGGATCAGAGCCGTGTAAACAGGAAGCCGGGGGAAAATGAAACAGACTCGGAGAGCGTCTGTGCCGTTATTGATTGTATTATATTGTCAGATGTTTTCTCTCATTTGAAACACAATATCCTAATGCACTGTAAAGACGGTGCTTTCGCGGCAGTGTGCTTCGCCGCACTAATAAGGCTCGACCCAAGACTATTGATTTATACGTAATGGTCGCTTCGGTTCATGTAATGTGTGTGTAAACTAAAGGTTAAAAATCGGGCCTTGGACATATGAAAGTGTGCGACACCAGAAGAGTATTAATTTGATCCGGTTGACGGTGCATTATGCTCCAAGTGTTTGTTCAGGATAATTATTGATGAACACAGTGATAGATGGAGCTGACGACTGATTCTTCTTTTGTTTCGTTGGCTAATTGTTTGGTCTATAAAGTTTAATGAAAGAAAAAAAAAAAGACAAAAAAGGAAAATACCCTTATCATCATTTCCTAATGCTCAAGATGATGTCTTTAGAGCCAATGAGCTAATGATCCAGAGCCGTAAAGACACCGTTTACAATGCTAGAACATGTCACGTTGATGATTTGTGGATTATCAAAATAACTGCAGAATTAATTCTCTGCCAATTAGCTACCCGGTTACTGCTTGTCATATGGTTTATATTTTGAATGGTCCCCCCTGTTATAGTTTGTAGCGTATGTAACGGGTCTTCAAGTAGCTCCAAAAGTGCTCCATAAAGAAACGGTGCAATCGATATTAGCATCAATTAATCAACTAATTTTTTTTCAGTGCCGGTTAAATACATATACCTCTTCCTTTATCCTTTTCTCAGGCGGATCTGACGGGCATTAAATGGCGTTGCTACAGCTTCCGCAGCGGCGGGGAGTACGGGCCGGTGATCTCGGCCCCGGCCCAGGACGACCCGGTCCTGCGCAGCTTCATGCGCTGCGTCCAGGCCAACCTGCTGTGCGTGTGGCGACGCAAGCTCAAGCCCGATGCCAAGGAGCTGTGGATCTTCTGGTGGGGTGAAGAGCCCAACCTCTCCGACGTCATCCATCATGAGCTGGACGGTAAGGAAGAAAAAAAAAAAAGAAAAAAAACGAAACAAAAGAAGCATGAAAGCCGTGAAGGATGAGGTGTTCTCCGCCGCTCCATCCATATCAATTATTTTTTCCATCCCCTCGACCTTGACATCAGCTTCTGTTTATGCTCTGGATGTGGGGGGTTAGAGGTTTTGCACAGAGTGTATAATTTTATAGTTGCTTTTTATTATGTTGCTCTAAAATATATAGACTGGAGAAACCTTGTTACCTTGCATTTTCATAGGATTTTGATACATTTCTCAAAATCTACATTACTCTGCTAGTTTCTTTTTTTTTTTTTTTTAAATGTAGCTTGTGAGATGTTGAACCTGAGATAGCAGCAAACGACTTTTTACATGTAAAGATATGGTTGGAGTCACGGGCAGAGAACGAAGTTTGCGCCGTGTGAATTTGTTGGTTCTAGTTCCTCGATTTGGCAGCCGCTCATGCGTGTTAGCGCATTTGACTCCCTTCCTGTGAAACCTGGTCTGCAGCAGCTGCCCAGTCACGTCCCTCCACATGTTTTTAGCTTACTGTAGTCTCTTACATAAGTGATAGGGTAAGCTAATGGCTTTGGCTGGCCTTTTTTTTTTTTCTTTTTTTTTTTTTTTGATAGGTTGCATTACTAATTTCTCAAGCCTCCTTGGAGCTGCGATATCCCCTTTCATTGCTCCATCCGTAGCCTAAACGCTCTGGCTAGCAGCAGGTTCGGCTAACCCGCTTACATGCGACAGGTGCGAGCAGCCGCCGCTTTCGCCCTCCTTGCTAGCATGAAAACATGGTTGCGAGCTCATGTGCGGGTGTGGGACTGCTTGTCTACAACAGGTCACACGCACACACACACACACACACAATCGGCTAAGAGTATATAACAAAACAGGCCTGTGTCGGCCGATATTAGCAAAACAGTGCGGCTGAATAGGCGCCCCATCACCACCACCACCACCACCCCCCAGAAAAAAAAGCTAAGCTAAGCATTGTGAGCAACTAGCATTACAGAGCTGGAACAAAGGAATGGGTAATCATAACTTGAGGCTATGGCGGCGTATCGAGCCAGACAATAGACCCGTTTTGATCCATGACGCTTGTGCTCCAGTGTGACATCTTGTGGCCGCGAACGCCTGCGACGCACAAGCTGAGCTGCTTCAACAGGAGGGTTCTAAACACACTCGAGCCGTTTGTTTAAGGCCCGCGGGCGTCATTGATCTGTTTTACACCGCGCAGCGGTCCTATGTTGGAGGCTCATATAGCGCATATCTAAAATGTGTTTGCTTTGCAACCCCGGTGTTTATACGCTGGTTGGCGACCATCACTGTAATGAAGCTCACAGCAATGGAGTAGATTTTTCTTGCCAGTGTTTGCTGTGTGTGTGTGTGTGCGTGCGCGTGTGTGCGTTAGTGAAAATTACACCGAGATATCTCACTTCAGAGAGTGCCACTGTCAGCACTATTGTCCCTATTTATAGAAACATTTGCATTATCTCGCCGCGCACGTGTGTTGAAATCTAACATATCGACTAAGCCTCTGGAAGACGGAGAAGAGGAAACAGGAGAGGGATTATGTTGGGTTTGGGTTTAGCGGGGGAAAAAAAAGTGGGAATGCTGCACGGAGAGGTTGAAGCGACGGGAAGGGTTTTTTTTTTTTTTTTTTTCAAGCACGGCACCAGTTATTAGACATATGTTGGGCTTATTCAGACAATACGATCGTGTGTAATGGAGAAAGCTCCATTGTACATTTCTATTAGTTTCCTTTTTTCTTTTTTCTTTTTTCTAACAGGGGGTGCAATAAACTTTTCTTACTGGCTCCCCTAAACTGCCGACATGCCGACTACGCCTGCAGTCATCTAATAGGCTCTTGTAGGATTCGTGTAGGAAAAAGAGAGTCAGTGTGGTGTAGAGGCAGAAATCCACTGCTCGGAGTGCGCAGAGTGACATTCTAGCATTACCTCACCCGGCTGCAAACTGCTATTGGCAGCTCGAACTGGGACTCATGACTCCATTTGAGTAGCACAATGAAGCCCAATAAAATTGATAATAATCTTGGCCCCCTTAATTACCTTTTATGAATATATTATCTATAGTGTTGAGACGCGACGTGCGAGCGAAGGCTCTCTCGACGCTGGCTTGAAAAATGAGTGAAATGACATCAGTGGAAGATTAATTTCATGTTGATCAACCGGTTGATTTTTTTTTTCGATTAATCACTGTGGCTCTGCGCTCGTTGCAATAAGCCTGGCGCCCGTTGCGGGGAACATGATACCTCGTATCCCAGCACTTCATTAATTTAATCCATTCACAGGTGGTCACTGGTTGTTATTGTTGTTGTTGTTTTTTTTCGTGCCGAAGCAGGAATGTTCCTATGAAAAAAAAAAAAAAAAAGCGGGTTTAAAGTGGCCAATTTGTTGTCCGGCGTTTTAACGCCAAAAGTTGTTTATTTGTTGTGCATCTTCTGGCATCAGCAGAACTGCTCTAACATCACACCAGCCAGTTATGGAGAGGCCGCGCTAGCGCGTCGGGACTTTTGAGGAATACTCTCCAACACAACAGATGCACACACTTTTAACACGGGTGCGCACACACACACACACACACACGCGCACCACGCAAGCACCACGCACGCGCGCGCACGCACAAACACGATGCATACAATTATGATAATCAGACTTCTTTACTTCTCCAGCAAAATCTCACAGGTCTCCCTTTATAATTCCTATTAAGCACTGAAATAGCACTCGGGGTGTGAGGAAGGAGTTGATAATTGTTAATTAAAGTGAAGATGGATTTCTGCCAAATTAGAATCAGTTGTAACACAGGGAATATCAGTGTTTTACTAAATCTTAAATAGCCGTACACCTGAGTTCTGTTCGCTGTGGGGCGGTTTGAAGCATTAGCTCTCTCCCTCCTGCCGTTTTCTTTCTCTCTCTTCGTCTCTGTCTGTCTCTCTCTCGTCATCTCGCGTCGCTACGACTTCTTCTTCTTGTCTGTCTCACCCGCTCCTCGTGTGATGGCTTCCTTAATTCCCGTCCTCCTGCCTTTTCCTGGCTCCGTCTCAAACATTCGTGCTGTAAAAAAAAAAAGAAAAAGAAAAAAAGACAACTGAAATCGGCTAATTTGTCTAATGTTGGGATAAATTGTCTCATGCGGTATCATTCAGACGCACCTCTGTCTGTGGGAAAATAAATCATGTTAACTACAGTGGTTGTACCAAAAATAAAAAAAAATAATACAGGTTTATAATGACAATCCCTCGATGTAGCATTTCAAAGGTGATGAAGCCACTTGTTTTTAATTTAATTTTAACATTTTTTTTTTAACAATTGCAATCTCTCTCAAGAGATCCTTAACCTATTTTAAGTGGATTTTTTTTTTTTGCTTTTTCCATTGTCAGATTGTAAGTGCAAATGTGCAAACAAAAACCATACGCTCGGTGCGAGGTTGCATTTTTCTTGCGGTGCTGAAATCAATAACAGGCTCATGTAACAAATACGAGCAGTTTAATATGACACTGGAAATATTCATCCATTCAGAAATGCAGATTTTCATACAAAGATGTTGGCTTGTCAGGTGCATTTACTGTGAATAATCTGCAGGTAAATTGTGTCTTCAGTCATCCAGCAACATTAAAGCAGCGAGGATGTCATGTTTTAAATTAGCTGGCTGCCAGCAGAGCAGCAAAGGAGGGAATTTTCAGAGGCTGTTCGCCACTTGCGGCTTAAAGAAGAGGATGTTGCCCAACATCGCTTTCACAACAGCAAGAA
This sequence comes from Dactylopterus volitans, assembly GCA_901007715.1. Classification (NCBI taxonomy): domain Eukaryota; kingdom Metazoa; phylum Chordata; class Actinopteri; order Syngnathiformes; family Dactylopteridae; genus Dactylopterus; species Dactylopterus volitans. The sequence continues at coordinate 5,105 of CAAKHG010033015.1, forward strand.
GAAAAAGGCAGATTTCTATAAATTCATGGGACAAGTACAAAGTCAAATCCAGCTTTTAAGAGGGGAATGTTTTAACTGCAGTTTCCACTCATAAGAAAAGAGGAAAAAATACCAATTGAGGGTCGGACTGCAATCATGATGGAGACTAAACAAATACGAGGAAACTCCCATCATGGAACCATTGTGAAATACTATATAAAGATAGAATCCAAATGCCACCTCATAACATTGATTCATCTGTTTTCACCTGTATCTTCTGGCGGTTTTGAGAAGAATTATGGGTTGCGACCTGAGAACTTGCGTCTTATTGGCACTCAGAGGCTGAAGTCTTACAGGTGGAGGTTCAGCTGAGGCCAGCTGGAGGGGGATGGGAGGAGCCAGGGGTCAGCTCGAACCCTGAATTGATGCTGGGAAGACTTTCCGGCGCAAAGAAGGAGCCATATTAGCAGCAAAACTATAATTCAGTAGTAAAATGTAAAATGTGCGCCGAACTGTTCCAACGCATTACTTTTAAAACCTGGCATACTATAACTAATGCTAGAATCCAGAATTATGAGCAGCAAAACTATAATTCAGTAACATGCAGTAAAATGTGCGCTTAACTGTTCCAATGCATTACTTTTAAAACCTGACATAATATAACTAATGCTAGAATCCAGAATTATTATCAGCCGAGTTCCCTTTTTTTTTTTTTATTTTTAAGCATCTAGATGGAACAATCTACTTTTGTCATAATTATAGCCTCAAAAAGCTGCATTGAATGAATGACGCCGCCGCCGCCGCCGACATGCGCTGGCAGATTTTCATACTCTGGGTCGCACAAAAGCTCTACGGGACCCGATTTAAGCCCGTGTTGAACCAGTCCTCCAAATTTTTCCGGCTGCCACCTTTTGACAGATTCCGATTTTGTAATATAGTTTTGAGAATCAGCGGCAATTAGGCTCCGCGCGAGGCCGCGACAGCGCCGCTATCAGTGCAGAGAGAAAACAAGAACATGACATGCACTCAAACATTCTGTTATCCATGCAAACAGATTAATTTATTTGCACAGTTAGACAGCGGGAGGAAGCATTTCACTGGATTATGTTTGTTTGGTTTGACCATCGCGGGCCGCCGCTGCGAGCTCGTCTTTGCGGCGGCAAATCCTGCCGCTCCTGTGGCATGAAATTGATGCTCGTTTTATCCGAGGTGACAGGCACGTTTAAATTTTTCAAGGATCAAAAAAAAAAAAAAAAAAAAAGTCTTAATGGTAGCTGTCGCGTCGAAGGCGCCGTGAACTCATGAGGCGCCGGCGTGGTTGAGGTGAAGAACTGCTCAATAGAAAAGCACGAAAAAAAAAAGAAAAAGGAGAGTAAATGTGAATGTCTTGATCTTGTTTGAAGGTGATGAATCTTTTCACTAGAGGTTAAGTCTAAATAAATCATGCCTTTGAGATAGTGCCAGCAGCATGAAAAGCTGTGATGTGTAACCTCTCTGCTCCTCTTTCTCTGCACTCTCTGATATTGTCTTTGGTTCAATGTCGAGTGTTTAAGCATCATGTTCAGCACAAAGTGGCTTGCTTCCTTAAAAATCAAATGGCATTGGCCTGTAATGTGCACAGCATATTAAAGGAGACTATGAGTGGAGTGCATTTTATGAGGAAACGGGATGAATGTTGTTGAATGGGCTGAGTCATCAACATGTTGCCTGCACAGCCGGAGAGAAAGTGACATATTTTGGACATGAGTCATAAATTTGAATGCGCACACACACGCACGCACGCACGCGCACGCTCGGGCAGGCGCGCGCGCACGCACGCAGACACACACGGCGCAAGAATGTGGATATAATTTGGAGCTTGTGATTAGCCAGCAGAAACGTATGATAACCCCCAGCAGATTTATATACACACACTTGTTACTGTGCAGTGTCGTCGCCCACGCAAACACACACACACACACACACCCACACCCACGCATTGCAGAGTGAACGTATGGTTTGGACCTTGTGATTAACCGACCGCAGCATCGCATATCACCCAGCAGATCTGTACACTTAGACACACAGAGTCTGCATTGTCATCGTGCGGCATCAACATAGCATTTGCAGTCATTGAGTGTCGCCGGTGACTGTGGGGACCGGCTGATATGGTGATTCATAAAAGGATCAGCAGAGAGTGGGATTGTTGCGTAAGTTCAGAACATCTATTATTCACTATTTAAATATAACACGGCGATTGTAGCTCAGCGAGCCTCATGCGTTTAGCAATCCGGTGACTAATTCGGTTCTTGCTCTTCGGCGAACAGGCGGCGGCCGCGTGCTTGACTGTAAACAGGAGCACATGGGTGCTTTTTGACCCCCGATGGTCCACATTAATAGCCGCGCAATTATTGCTGCTTGTCTGAAACCACATTTTATTCAGTAATTTCTTAATTCGATGAATATTTACTGGCTTTATTTAGATAGCTGATGACACGTTTTGTGTAGGGCACGACATTTACCGTCTCTGTAATGACCGATATGTATTTGATTGTTGATATACCTCAAAAGAATGCCGTCGTTTTCAACCTTATTGGTCCCGCATTTGCTCCGCCAGAAGTAATTAGACATCTGTCGTAAACTGGCCTTTGAATTAGCGACCGGATTTTCGAGCCGCGTCCTTATTAATGAATTTAAGAGCGAAAACAAATACCTGAGGTCAGCGTATGAGGCGAATTACGGAGTTACGGCTTGTAAAGGGCTGCCGAGGATCGCAGCGTGGGTTAAGGTCGAGGTGCCGCCGCTCGGAGAGGCAAATGACTGAAAATTTGCCTGAGTCGCGTCCGTTACAAGCAAGGCTTTCAGTCGGAGCACAGGCACGCAGTCGGCAGCCACATCACACCCAGCCGAAGCAGGCGGGCTAAATGATAGCCCACTTAGTCCTCAAAATACAGATTTAAGCCTTTGACTTTTGGAGGCAAAGTGGTGGGACGCAAACGGCGAGACATATGGATGACATTTGGGTTGCGTCGTAATTTGTAGTTAACCTGCTGCGCCGGCTGGAAATTGGATGACACCAGTCGTAACATTTTTATCACCCGGTGGCAAGACGCAACAACGTCTGAGGTGGTGGGGGGGGGGGGAGGTGCGCCGATTTACCAGTCGTGTGGCCGCCGTTCATTTCGCGTTGTGTTTGGCAGTCAAAAATTGGGGCTTTCTTCAACAGTACCGGTGATATAACTTGCAAAAATACTTTGATAAATACATAAATATCGCAGTCAAGATGTTCTCATAACTCGGGGAAATCAGTGCGGATGATGAGAAAAAATGAAGTCTTGAGTCGAGGTCGGGCTCATAGGTGTCGGTGATAAAGATTTAGCTGTAGGTATTGATAAATCAGCCAACCTGATAAATTATGTGTTTCATTGCTGGTTTTATTTGAACATCGTGTAGAATCGTATTACGGAGACTCTCAGGATTTCGTTCTGAATTGCTGCCTTCATTTTCTCATGTCTGTGGCATCCAGTGAGCATTCATCTTGTTTTTATTTTTTTTATTATTTTTTTTTGTTGTTTTCGCACGCGTAACCTAATGCGTAGTGCATCCAAGTGTCAAATTCTTAGCCAGAGACGAGAAGCAAGTGACTATTAAAAGTTAGAACTTTACATAATCCCATCAACAAAAGGCATTGAAATAGAGAGACAAATCCCCCCCGCCGACGCTAAGGTAAGTTTACGTTTGGTGCGTCGCCAACAAAAATTTAATGGCCGCTTCCTGGGCCCACGATGCACCCCTCCACCAAGTTCAGTGAAATTTTGCTTTGGTCGTTTGAAGTAATCCCGCATAAAAAAACCAAACAAACAGATGGAGGTAACAGCATGACCTCTTTGGCAGAGTTAATCCCAATTAATAATTTTGGATGGGGAAAAAAACCAAAAAAAAACATCACTTCATCATCACTTGCCATTTTTCTGCAGCCGTACGTCACCGTCTTCATCATTCTTTCTAAATTCCTGAAGAGAAATTGATAGACTGCGGGATGATTTTGTTTTTACTGCACTAGTGTTCCCCAGGGTTCGCTACTTTCCCTCCCCACCCTTTTTCTTTCCTTCCCAGATTCTAGTCATTAAATATCAGGTATCCTTTCCTCGTGCTCGGAGATCAGCAACACTCTATCTCTATTTCCCATTCCAAGACAGTCGGGGATATAACACATGGGGACGATAATTTTTCATCCTTGCTGGGAAAAGTTCATCTGCTCTTGCCTCCCTAACGTCTCCCTCGTCGGATGCTTGCTTGTCTTCCGCCTCAACATTTACAAGACCGCGCAGCTGCTTTATCTTTGGCAAACCCCCGCGCAAGACCGCTCTATCAATGCCGATGACGCTGGAGTGATTCCGATGCCGAACAACTGCACACCGCGGTGTTCCGAAACCTTCCGCGTCCTCCATATCGAAACCATCACCCACCCTCTTGCCTCCAACCCAAGCTCAGCGTGATTGTAGATCTTGGAAGGCGGCCCAGGGGTTCGAAATGACGTAAGTAATGGTGAAGTGCGCCGTGGGGCGCGCAAAACAACCCCGGTGGTGCGTTTCCTGCGTCTTGTATCCGTGCTGTCCACGGAGCTGCAGCCAGGAATGTCCCTCCCGTGCCACCCTGCTCCTCCGGTGTGCACATGACTGACTTTAAAAAACAAAACTTTTTGAGGTCTTGACCTAGACTCCTGTCCATGCTCGGTGTTTTGGTGCGATTGTCCAATTATTTATCCCTGTCCCTGCAGTGGCCTTGCTGTCTCCTTCTTTCCCCTGTAGAGGGATGGCCTCCCCACCCGCGTTAGATGATGCACTACCTCTCCTCTATCACAACTTCAGCATCATATCATAGTCTATTCATATACTTAAAAAAAAAGGCATGTTTTATTCATTTTTTTATTTATTTTTTTTTTTTTTACCCCCTCACCAATTATCACTTCGTCCAGCCCTTTGTTCAAGGTGTCTGGAGGATTTTGTCCTCCAAATAAAAAAAAATGTCCAGATAGGCCGCAAATGCGAGCAGTGAAAATTCGTGCTTTTGAAATTCTTAACCCCCCCCCCCAACCCCCCAACGCCAGCACGGTAAAGTCGGAAATTGGGTGACACCGCTATATAAAAGAAGAAAGTCCGCTTAAGGAGGCAGATTGGTGCAGTGGAATGGTCACATAAACACAGACGCGGGATTTTGATAACATCAGAGTCTCCCCTTTGCAGTTTACTGATATTTTTTTTTCTACCTTTCATAATAAGCCTCTCCTGAACATAATAATCCTTAAGAACTTAAAAATAAAGTTCCTCGATGCCAGCGTTTCAGGTTTAAACAATTTTTTTTGCAAAGTGCCACAATAATGCCCAATAGCATGATCACGGTGAAAACCCCAAAAATGATATTCAGAGGGGATAGAGGTTAGCGGATGGCTTGTTGGGCTAGCCAATGTGCCACCTACTGCCAAAAGGATGCAACAACAGCGCAGTCCCCAAATAAATGTAGAGCGCCGCCCCCTTAATCGGCAGCACAAAATTTGCACGTATTAATCTCTCTCGCACCCCATGAGTTGGGTTTTCTTCTCTTGTTGCCGGTGTTCTCGTAAAAGGGTTCCAACTGGAAAGCTCATAAATTGGCAGAAAAAGATGATTCGTAAAAAAAAACATTTCCAACGAAGGAAGTTCGGGTGTCAAGCGCATCTCTGCAGTATGGTTGCAAAAATGATTTGGATTTTAGGTCGTATTCTCAGAGGACACAGAATAATGATACGTGCCAGAGGTGACTTCACAATTTGACAGCAATTTATGATTTTTTAATGCAAGAGCGTCAACCATCCAGACATCTAAATACCAGCCTGTGCATGAGACTGTTGTTTTTTTGTTGTTGTTTGTTTGTTTTGTTGTTGTTTCCATTGCTACCTGCGAGTCGAGACGGTGTTTTTAAAAATACTTTTTATCCTTTAACCTCAACTGATGTGCTTTTTTAACCCAACCCATGATCCCCCTCCCCCTACCAAGTATTGCCTAACCAGACCCCAACAATAGAGATGACATGTTATAAAATGGCATTTTTCAACACTAATTTGTGGTATGTCACAAAGGAGATGTACTTATGTGTCTCATCAGTGCGCAGAAAAAAAAATTGTGTATTCAGTAAGGAATTGAGTGTTATCGCTAGATGATCAGTGTTTAGAAATGTAATATTCAATATAGTATTTAATATGCAGGTTTTTATTGTTTCCCGTACCGATCGTATAAAAAGGGTGGCATAAAATCACAAAGCTTCCCTAAATTTTCAGATGCCTCCTATCACCCATAGAAAATAAAATAAAATTAAAAAAAAAAAAGAAGTCAAAAAAATCAGTCATATGTGTTTCATGTACTATGAAGGCAATGAGCCATGTAGTTGTTATGGGAGGCTGGTGACTTGTGAATTTCAAAGTATTCTGCCGCTGCGCTCGCTGCGGAGTACTTTGAATAAAAGCAAAATCGGCTAGATCACAAAAAATGGAAATGAAACTTTTGTCATCCCACAAATATGCTTTGTTCACAGTGACACAATGAGAGAAGAATAGGACTGATTATAGGTCTGCTGAGGAGCGCGTGGGTGTTGCATTATATCTAGTTAGGAGGGTTTTTTTTTTTTTTTTTTTTTTTTTTGTTTCTCCTGCAGAAAACTGAGGGCTGATGACTTTGATAACGCCATAGGCGGTCCTCCTGTGTGCCACCAAATCAGCATGTGGTCAAGGTGAATGCAGGAGCGGGAGGAAGAGGCAGAGGGCCATTTGCTTAACACTGCTATGCGGTCGTTGCTTAGTTGGTCCAAGATTTATGATGAGAATATCTGAGGTTGTGCATTCTGCAAATGTGCTTTTGTTTGTTTCCCAGATATTTATATTGCTCTCATATTCGCTCTCCAAATAGACAAAATATCTATCTCTTTTTTAACCAAGAACGAGCCCTCTGCAAGCCCGAGTTTTCCTTTTTCTCTTGAAACTGTAAAGCTGAGAGGAATACAAAGTAGGGGAAATCCAGCAGAAAAAGATTCTGACTGGAATCAATCCTAGCTGGGGGTGTATGTTGTTCCAGAGACGGGAGTCTTAACCACACTGTCTCAGAGAAATTATGTGCATATTTAATTCGAAAACCATCTTTAAAACTGCGCACCAAATAGCATGGGGATACAAGCAGGGAGATAATTAAACACCCTATCTTGAATGTGTTGTTGTACCTTTGCGGGACCAACAAATCACTCACCTTTTTTGGTCATTATCTTACTTAAAAAAAAAGAAAAGAAAAGAAAAAAAAGACTCTCTGCATCATTCAGTTCATTTCTGCTGTCATCTAAGTGGAAGTGAAAGCAAGGCGCAATAGGAGCGAATTAAAAACCGGGGTCATGCATAACCATTATCAGCTCAATGGTTGGCTGTTGCAACAAAGATATGTGACCAACAAGTGGATTACAGCAGCAATGCTTATGAGAAAATAATCAGAGATAATGGAATTAACAAAGCAGAGAGGGGGTGAATTGGACATGACTTCAGGCATTGGGTTTAAACAAGGAGGGGGAAAGAAGATCCCTGCCAAACATGTAGAGTCTCACTATGTCTGCCTTTTGTGTTCGAAAGCTGCAGCTGTGCCCTTCAGAAACAGATTTGGTTGCCATATATATATATATATATATATATATATTTCTTTTTTTTTTTTTGCGGAGCTGTAGGGCTTGTGCAGCGTACACATCCTGACAGGTTACTGTAAGTGTGTGTGTGTGCGCGTGCGCGGCTCAACTGTTATCATTCCTTCTGTGTGTCAGTAATTGGCCGAGAGTGTCTGTGTGTGTGTGTGTGTGTGTGTGTGTGTGAGCGCGAGCGTGCATGTGGGCTGGCAGAGGTCGCAAGGTAATTGTCCCGTGGAAAAAAAAAATGGTCGCCAAATGTTTGTGTGCATAGCAGAGCGCAGAAGGGAGGACTAACCTCTGCCTCCATCTGTCCACGTCTGGCTGTGAACTCATAATCTGGCCTGTGGAGACGAACCCTCCTCACCGCTTGCCACCTGCTTCAGAGACACAGGTTAGATTGAGGTTATCGCTGCAAAGGGTCTGCATGCAAAGATGTTGGGATATTAATGTGGCCTGCATAATTTCTTGTTTATTTGAGGCGTCGGCCCTTTGATCAAAACTTATGCTCGTCTTGTACACTCGGATCCCGGATTCGGTTTAACCACAGTTGAAGGATTCTTTCAGGACAGGCATTTTAAACATTTATGGCCCGTTTAAAAAAAAAAAAAAAAAGGTTGTTAAAGGCATTGGGAGCTAAAACCAATCCACTAGCCTTTTGTATGAAAATAAATTTACTATAATATTTTTCCATTACGTGTATGCTGAAATAATACAATTTTCATGGTACATGCGGTCCATTTTCATGAACCTAAAAAATATATATATTATTGTTGAAACCAAGAATTTCCTGTTAATTTGATTTTTATCAAGATTTTATCCATATGATATTTTACCACTTCACTATTGGGCTGTGCTAATGTCGACGGCACAGTTGAGACGTCCCCTCATGGTTAAAGTCACAACATGTCCAAAAATGTCTCTGCTGCTGAGTTTGATTCATTTCATTATATTTGACTGCTTATAAGCTTATATACATTTATGTTGACTTTTAAAATGAAAACCGCTGGTTCTCCTGCACGGTTGAATACGGTCCATATGCTAAATATCGTACTTGTTTATGCGGCGGCAGTTCACTGGGTTGTTGAACATTACTTCTAGAAGCATTGTTTGTTTTTTTGTTTTTTTTTTGCGTTCCCTTTTTAAATACTTAATGATGGTAAAATATTAAAAACACCTTTTTAAATACGACGCATTCCAATAAAGCACCATGACCCGAAATGTAGACAAAAGACGTCGTACCGGGTGCACAAGTAGTTATGAAAAAGAAAAAAAAAAAAAAGCAGTTAAGAAAGCAGTTGAAGCCGTTAAGGAAACAAACAAAAACACTGAACAAACAAGATTAAATGCTTAACTGAGTTACTGCTGGTGGAGCGTGCAGACTTGGCATTGGAGTATTGATCCTCCCGTCTATTGTAACACAGCAAGAAACCGAATAAGCATTTTCCACCAAACGTCAAACTCTTATTCGAAGTTGCTATTCCAGAACGGATATGCATTTACAGTGCGTGGTGCGAGGTTCACGCACCCGCCATTGGACCCTCAGATCGGCTGCAGATTAAGGGGCACGGCGGTTATTAAGCGAACAGAGGCCGGTGTGTGTGTTCTCACCTCCCAGATTACGGCGGCGAAGACCCTCCGCTGTCATCAGCCGATCCTTCTAATGACGGCAGCGCGAGCTGGTGAATCGGCTGCCGCCACTTCATGCGAAACCTAAGGTTTTTTTTTTTTTGCTGGTGCTGGCGCGTTGCTGGTTCCATCAGAGAAGGTGAAATTTATAAACCCGACAAGAACTGTAATCTTACAGTACCCGTGTTTTTCCTCCTACGTTCTATCTCAGCCCCAGTGATGCTGCATGTTGGCTAATTGACAAGTAAACGAGGGAACCCATTAAGATCCTCAAAGGCCATGTGCTAATAAGATGTCTCCATTCACTGAAAAAAATAAAAATGATGAGCAAAATTGAGCAAACTCATCTCTGGGTGTCTGTTGGATTCTGCAGGAGCAGAAGCAAAAGTGTGTTTCTGACATGATAATTTAGGAGCCCCCCCGATTCACTCAGGTGTCTATTAGAAAACCTGTAAAGGTTACGACGCCTAGTGAAAAAAAAATAAAATCTGTGAATTCCGATGAAAAGGCTTTAAAAAAAAAAAAAAAATTCACAAGACGGGCCGGTTGCAGTAAAAATAAAACAGGTGAATAAAAGTGGCTCAATGGAAAACATGAATGAAGAATAGTTTTCAAGGTTTTTGCTTAAAAAAAAAAAAAAATCCCCCCACAGGAATAAGACCAGCAACCTGCCGCTGACACAGTTTCATCTGCGCGGGACTATTTTCCGAAAGGAGGCAACTGTGCGGCGAAAAGACAAAGGCTGTTATCGAATCAGTGTAGACTTGGAGATGTTAAAAGGATTTTTTTTTTTTAATAATCATATTTTGATTTAAATTTAAAAAAAAAAAAATCAACAAAAAAAGACCAAAAAAACCCAACAAAAAACCCACCCTGACCTAAAATGACTCCCAAGCCTCCTTTCTGTGTCAACAACTTTAACTTGGCATTAGTTCTTTCCTCCGACGCTCGCCTCTTGCAGCCCCCTCTCCATCCTCCTCCTCCTCCCGCTCCTCCTCCCACTCCTCCTCCTTTCAGACTCTGTTGTGCTTACCCTTTTTCCCTCTCCTCCCTTGTTTTTGGGGTTTCTCTCTGTGATGTTAGGGTGGCGAATGTCTGTTTGGCTCCTTGGCAAATAAAAGGTGGGGGTGTACCGAGTGCCAATCAAGGCCTCCTCCTTTGCTTTATTCCTTGAGGGTTTGTCGTAGGAGCAGCTCTCAGAAGCGAAACTTAAACAGAGGGAATGAATAATTAGCCTCCCGATTTTTTTTTTTTTTTTTTTTTGTGTTGCTGGAATCGGGAACTAGGTCGCTGGCTGACACATGTCTGAGTAGGGAACAACCTCAGTGAAAGAGGGAGTCCTATGGAGGTTATAAGAGCCCCCTGAAGGAATGCTGCTGCACCCACAGAGAGAGGGACACACTGAGTCAGAGAGAGAAGGCACAAGCATTTGACTTCCTTTTTTTTTCTTTTTTTTTTCTTTGCTCTCTGGCTTTGGCTGGTGAAAAAGTGAGTCACATGTGGAAAGTGGCGATTCCATGATGGCAGGGGGAAAAAAAAAAGAGAAAACATTAGAAAGGAGAGGGGAGGAGGGGCGGGAAGAGTGAGAAGACAAGGGAGGGTGAGGGTAAGGGGGGGGGAGATACATGTAGCGAGGGAGAAAAGGAGGGGTGTGCGTGCGTGCGTGTGTGTGTGTGTGTGTGTGTGTGTGTGTGTGTGACGGGAATTCATGCTTCAAATAAAGAAGAAGAGAAGTGGCGTATTTGGCAGGAACGGGAACATCTGCGATTTCTCTTGGCAGTTACTGGGGTTCTCCGCGTGACCTTATTTTATTATTTTGAAAGTCGGCCACTTCACACCTCTTCCTCACGTCTTTCTCGTCTCACGTCTTTGAGGGGGGAAGAAACAAAAAAAAAAGAAAAGAAAAGTGCAGCCTGTTGCTCGGCCCGCGACTACTTTCCAAAACGATGTCCAGCGTGCTGTCACAGATCGCCTCGCGAGTGCGGGGGAGAGGTTTGCCGGCGGGAGCGAAGACTTTTTTTCCTCTTGTCTTTCGCCTGCGCAGAAAGACCGAGTGAAGAAACATGGAGAAGTTGAAGGAAGCAGGTTGAGAACGGTGGAAAGAAAAAAAAAAAAAAAAAACCCAACACATATATATCGCCTCAGTCATGTTTACTTGTCTGTAAATTTGTGGGGAAGGACTGAAAAATCTCTAATTTCCTTCCCTCCTCCTTTCTCGTCGTCGTCTTCTGCTGCTTCTCTCCGCCCCTTGTGGGCTGTCAGGGCGTGGCCTGTGACCTCCTGACCCTGTGTTGTGCGTGTGTGTGTGTGCGCGCGCACGCACGTGTGTGTGTGTGTGTGTGTGTGCGCGCGTGTGTGTGAGAGAGACGAGATGCAAGGGTGAAATTTCCCAGCTGCACGGAGAGGGGGTGGGGGTGCACGTTTTCCCTTCGCAAGCTTTCAGTTTTGAAAGAAAAGCCACAAACTGAAAGAATGAGAGCTTTGTGTGTGTGTGTGTGTGTGTGTGTATAAGCTCATTTTCACTGTCATTCTTTGTCATTATATCTTTTATGTTTTATGGTTTTGATTTTGTGTTATAACAACAATAAAAGTATTATTATTATTGTTGTTGTTATTATTAT
>CAAKHG010033017.1:0-11974 GCA_901007715.1 Dactylopterus volitans
CGGTGCCACCTGTCAGTCAGCGCCGCGGGTTGCGAGCAAGCAGCTGCTAAGGATACGGCAGCATCTACACACACGCACACACACATACACACGCGGTATCTTTATGAACCTCGTTTCATTTCAGCGTGGTGACCCTTTTGCACCCCTTTTGGTGCCACTACCGACATTTCAGCACCCGTTCTCCGTCTGTTGGCCGGATCCGGCAGCCTTTTCCGAGTCGTTAGCGCGCTTGCGTCCGGTTTGCCCCCCAGTAACGACTGCAGGCACCACAGGTGCACGGCGGCGTGCTGAGAGGGCTCGGTGGGGGTATCTTGAGAGGGAGGAAAACCAGACTCGCCTCAAAAGCGCGGTCTCGGCCTCCAGGCCCAATGCACAGACACACACACGCACACACACGCACAATCGCTGAGAGAAAGGGGCTTCCAGTCAGTGCTTTTGTTTGGAGGCAGCCCAGATCCGAGTTGGTCCTGGCCAAGCGCGACCTTCTGCTTGTGGCCCGGTCATCCACAGCGACGGGGCATCTGTCTGTCTCTGTCTGCCTGCCTGTCTGCCTGTCTGGCCGCTCCCACCCCGGCTGGTGAGGTGGCACCGTGACGGGCATGATGATGGGGGAGCAGCGTGTGCCGGGCAGGGCCGCTCCATCATGAGAAGGGTTGGACCGTGACAGCATCGCTGCACTTAACCTGTCTCCCCTCCACCGTTTCCATCTTGTCTGCGTTTTGGTCATTTGTTCCTATAGCACTCACCCATAGCGCACTGCTCCACAAAAGTGCGTCACTAGTGTGTGTGTGTGTGTGTGTGAGGATGGAGAGCATGTTTGTGCAGGCTTAACTGATTCCACCTCCTCTTTTGGGAGCGGAAAAATACACATGACGATGCTGCTTTCTAAATACACGCCGATGTCGGTGATTTGGGCCGATGCTGCTGATGCCCGGGTTCGTTTTACTCCCGTGTTTGCTGCCGCCGAATTGCAGCTGCTGAGACGTTTGCAGCAGAAAATGCTTTTAAGTCAGGAAAACTATCTTTAGATCTTCATAATCGAGGTGCAGGCGCTTGTTTTGTAGAGGTTCTGCATTGACATTCAGCAGTCGTACGCGGAGGGATGTGATGTAACATGTGCAGAGAGGGCAATTCTGGCGCTGACAGCATCAGCAGGCAGCAGCAGTGTCATGACAAGTGAATATATAATCAGCTGAATGCAGCTTGCATGTAAAGAGCATGGCGAAGTCAACAAAAGGAAAAAAAATAAAATAAATTGCAGCCTGATTTCGGTAAAACAAAGTTCCCCTGATGTTTCCTGAATCTCGCAGATCAGTGAGTCAACCCGGGCGTCTGCCGCAAAAATGCCACTTTATGTGCTTCACTTTTTTGTTGACAGCAACCCAAATCACACCCTCTACAAGAGTCTTTCTCAAAGATCGCCAATCGCAGTAAAACGGATTTCATCGCGCCGCACTTCACCGCATCATCCATAAAAACCGGCTCAGCTTTCCAAACGTGCCCAGGAGCCAGGGTTGGAATAAATACCACAACACTCCAGCGATTTAAATATTTAGACCCAATAATCTGCAAGTTTGACACAGTCGAGACGACGACGTACGGAAATCGGTGCGGTAACGCCAGCGAAGCGGTTCCCTGGAGTCTGATGACAAGTCTCCTGGCACACGTGCACGACCGGCTCGCGGTGGGTGTGGCGGACCTTTCTGCCCGGCCTCCTATTCGCCGCCGCCGCGCGGGAGGAGTGGGAGCGCGCGTGTTGACAAAATGCCGCAAATGTCAGTGCGGTGGAAAAAAAAGCGGCGCCGTTTATTTCAGAAACCAGTTATTCCAAGGTGGCATTTAGGCCTACTTGCGCGCTCCCAGCTCGCATGCTACTGTTAACAGGTTCTCTTAAAGGGCCGGAGGGGGCTCCACTTAATCAGTTTAAGACCCGAGCTTATCTCAACAGGGCCACCCCACCCGCCCCCCACTCTTTCAGACTTTTGAAAAAGAACTCGGAACGTCCTTTCTCAACACGCATTTAGCGTGTTTACTTGTGCGGAAGAGGGGGAAAAAAATGGGGGTGTGGGGGGGTGGGGTTTGCATTGATGATGTCCTGAGATTCCTGAACAGCGCAACTGTCCCGGCCCACGGTGCGCTGAAAGCGCCGCAGCCGGCGTGTTTGCACAGCGCGAGGCGTCACAATGGTCTGAGACGGGAGGCGCGCTGCGAGGGGAAGGGCTCAGGTGGAGCCGAGCGCCTGCGGAACCTGCCTGCCGGGGAGATTACCGCAAGCACAACAAGCACAAAGCCAGCGCATCATTTATTTTCCCGAGGCGGTGACAGATCAAAGCGAGACGGGGCCGATCCAGGCCGTGTTTATATCTGCTCTAACAACCTCGTGGGCTGCCGTTTAGCCGCCGCTGCCAGGCTAATAAACCGCTCAGTCACATAAGGTGGCCTACAAAACGCCACGCCGAGAAACTTTAAAACGTCTTTCATTTTCTTTCTTTTTTTTTTTTTACCCTGTGAGGACTTGTTGATCGCGATTCCCGGCTGGAGGCCACAATAATGGCTGCAAGGAAATGAAATGGGTCCCTAAACCTGTTTTTTAAGGCTTATGCTTCAGTAGTACTTTTAATGTAATGACATGGAGGGAGCACATATAAGTGGCTAACCGTGAGCCCCAGGTTGCAGCTCATGAGTGGGCGGAGTTGACCGTGGCGGAGGGGGGGAGAAGCTTGTTAAAATGAGCTGCCAGATTAGTGCAGATATTTACGATTAGTCAATGAGCAGACTTAAACTCAGCTGACAAGAGGCAACAGCTGATTAGCTGTGGGGGTTTGCAGTGCAAAGAGAGGTGGGGGGGGCTCTCAACTGTGAGGATAAGTGAGGTGCAACGAGTGATCGGAAAACTGCTGAAAATGCGCCTGCGATTAAACATTCAGAACATGCTTGTGGTTGAAAACAAAAAAAACAAGCATCTTTAATTAGTTTTAAAATGATAGATTCATTTCCAGTGTGTTTTTTTGTTTCGTTTTTTTCACCACAAGGGTTTTAATGACACGCTCTGGTAGAGGAGTGCTTATTCCGGGGGTTCGAGCTGGAGGGCTCGCGGAGGGCCGTCGGGAGCCGGGGCGTTCAGATGTGTTTTTGGTCGCCCATGGCAGCGCCGCGCCAACACAAAAGCCTCGGCGAGGCCTAAAGCCTCTCCGGACCTCATGCTTTGTTCACATCCACTGAGCCAAGTCAGACTGTCAGGAATCAGCCACTGACTCGCGGTCCCACGGCTCCGTGTGTGTTTGTACGACTGTATATCAGTGTGTGTTGGTCTCCAGTCGCCTCCATTCTTATATCTGTTCGTCCACTAGAATGTCCTCTTCTATAGTTTTTTTTCACTTGAAGTGCTTTGCTCAAACATCCGCTGACATTGTGTGCGTTTCATGTAGTGAGGGGGTCTGACATGAGCATTAGATCCCGACATCACGTCCTGTAATTTCCGTCCCACATCTGAAAGCATAGTTGGTGTGGAGCATCTGCTCGAATTTCATGACGAGATTCTGGCCCAGTCTTGAGTGTAACCAGCTTCACAGTGCATTTTCTGCTCTTAAACTCCTCCAGAGCTGCCGCCTCATGCATCATTCTTTTATGAGAGATTCAGAGCTCGCTTCGCGCTGCGCCGGCCTCATTGCATGATACTTTTTAAGAGCTGGGCGAAGTGTTAAAGGGCTAGCCACATTACCCAGAAGGAGCCCATGAATAACACCTGCTTTGCCTGCAGCGCAAGTGCAAGGAGGAGTGTGTTGTCTCCAGCAGGCGAGCTGGCGCTCAGCGGAGGGCCGGCTTTGAATAGACTCGGCTCATCACACCGCATCACGACCGACTGCATCACTTTGTATTTTCAGGTTCTATAAAGAGTGAACTTAAGAGTGCCGGTTTATGTGGTTTCACGGTGTCGGTGAGCGTGGTCGCCATGCGGGCTCCGCAATCAGGCCTTTCTCGTGAAGGTGATATGAAATGGATAAAAGCATCAAATCCTTTTTAGAAATGGATAAACTGCGATTTGCCGGCTTTGCCACGCAACTGCAGGACAGTAATTATAGTTTTGCTATGAAGCGATGAGGCTTTATGAGGTGCTGGAAAACATTTGACTTTGCAACCTTTGAGACAAATGTTTTTTGTCGATTTCGGGATGGGAGTGATTGTCAGCTGCAGCCCTGCAAACATCCAAAACAAAGCCGGGCCGAATTCCTGCAGCTGTGCTCAGTTTTCCAGATATGCAAAACTGCCTCTTCACCGACATCGCCCAGAGGTTGCGTCGAAGCTGCAGCGTAACAGCTATTTGGGTGGAAGCTGGACATGATTCCAGCGTTTGGCAATCGTGACCCCAGAAGGCTTTTCCAGCCCAGGACGATAAGCACAGCCTGCACTTTACAGGCAACTTGCCCCGAAATAGCCTCCCGACTGGCCGCAACGTTGCTGGAAGACCTCAGTTATCTATATCGCAACCTCTAAAGGAGCCGGCATATTTCTGCCAGACGCATCTGCACCGATGCAGAGAGCCTTCGGCTCACACCACATGTGGACATGTTTGACAAAAGCGCCCCCCCACCCTCTCCATTATATAGCACTTAGGAAACAAGTTTGCCATGCAAAATAAATTGGACGTAATTATAGAGTAGCTTACATGCACACCACACCCATGCAGATCTGTTCACTCTGGCTTTGTCTTTTTCCCCGCTGCACTTGGCTTGCCTCGTTTTTTTTTTTCGTTTTTTTTTCCCCCCTTCAACATCCTTTTCTTCTCCATTGCTCAAGACTTCACTCATAGTCCACAACACAACACTGCTTTTATGTTGCAGCCTCTTCCCATCACTGTTCAAAACCTGTCCAGTTAAGGCCACGGCTAAAACGGTGGGGGTCTAAATGTGGAAGGGGCGCCACAAATAGGACGCGGACGTAACCTTACTTCCATCATCAAACTGCCAGCAGAACGGCACAAATAGGACTCAGACGGTCACAAATAGCTCTGTTTGCATAGTGAGATGCCACCTCGTTATTTATGTCAAGTGGCTGTGTCTGCAGTAAATAGGCAGTGATGTGTTTTCCCCGCAAAGTAAGCGAACGTCTTCATGAATCGGGGCGTCTGCGCCAGCTTGCATCAGGAACGCGTCAGGAGCGACTGGCCTGATTTGGATGATGGACCTTTCTTCAAGTCCACTCCGTTTCCTTCGAAATGTTTGACGGGTTGCAGTATAATTAAACCATTGTTGTTCATCTGAGCCAACCGACAATAGATGCAGTTATTTTAAACTGACTGTCTAAAAATGTCATAAATTGGTCTATTATTTTTTTTGGGTGGAAAGAGCCCAGGGTGATGTCCTCCAATCACTTGTTCTGTTTGGCTTCCAGTCCACAATCCAAACATACTCGGCTCACACAGATTGAAATATAGAGAAAAGCAGCCAATCCTCACATTTAAGCACCTGGAGCCAGTTGCGATTACAATGACTTCCACCTCACATTATTAGATAAATGTGAAAGTGGTTGACAATTAATATAACTCATCAGATCTAATCTTGAAATGCAAATTAATTGCAGGAATGCCTTTTTTTTAGAAGTGAAGCAGGGAAGTCACAGGTGGAACCGATGATACGAAAGACGGCTCATTTCCATTCAGGTGTTCATGAAGCCATAATTGTGAGCCAGCATGCATCATACCAGGGTCATTGATTTGGAGAGACCTAACTCGCGCTTGTGCTTTTCCTGCTGTAACATGTCATCACGTCCGCCACTAAAATGGTCAAGCGACTCATCACCTGTCTGCATCATTTTTTTTTTTTTTGGTGGGCACGAACAAATTGAGACACCTTCCCCTGCAAGTTCAAACTTTTTTTTTTTTTTTTTACGACCGTACTTGTTTTGTGCGTGGTCGGATTAAACGGCGCCGAAGGCAGCATTATGCAAACGATCCCTCACCACCTGCTGGCGCCACACGGCAGCTCTGCGAATCTGCATATTCATGAGGCACCGTGAGTAAATGGAGTTTTGCCCGCAGGTGCGAACGCGCGGCCCGGGTGGCGTCTTTCGTCGAGCGCGTTCCGGTGTTGATTGGCCACCAGCTGGCCAAACGCGTGTCGTAAAGCCGAAATCGTACGTCTGGACCGAAATGTGAGCGGTTAACTGCGGAGCCGCGCCGGCTTCCGCCCGACCTCGCCTGGCGTGTTTACCTAACCTTTTATCTTTTATGCGGTTGCCTTGAAATCTGCAGACGGCGGCGGGCTGGTGTGTCCCTCGCCCAAGCACATATAAACACAGACTCTCGCTCCACTTTTTTTTTCCCTCTCTCTCTTTTTGGTGTCAGTGGCCTGTGGTTGACATGGAGATGGGACTCCTGTGTCAGCGCTGCGCGGCTGAATGAGGCGGCCCTCCAGCCTCGAATCTACTGCAGGCTTGTGGGCAGAGAGGTGGATGTTTTGGAGCAAATTCCAATAATTCGGCCTGATGAGTCTCTCTCAAGTGGGAATGTTTTTTGTGACTGCAGTGTTTTAAAATTCAAATCCATTATTGGGTGGATACACAGACCAAGGTCAGTGAACCAGTAACGTAATCTCTTGTGGTTTGAGATTCTTATCTACAGCGCAAATCAAAGGTTGACTCCCTACACACAATAACCTTTTAGTGACACAGGATATATAGCATGTATACTGTATATTGCACTGTATATTTTCATTCTTCTCTTTTCATGCTAAATCGGAACATCCACTATAAATGTGCACAGTCAAGATGAGCGTGGCGGTGGTGTTTATTCTGCTACGGCGTCAGCATTTTTTAGCGGTTTTAATGAGCCGGGATGAATCACCAGTTAACCCTGAGGGCCGTCGACACAACAATGCAACCTTGCTCAGTGAAAACAAGCCTGACTGACGTCTAAATCATGGCTCACTCGTGGTTTTGATCGTCAGTAGGAGCAAAAACAATACCGTACAAGATATGTCGTTTTTGTGAAATATAGTGCCAAAAAAAGAAAAAAGAAAAACATAGCCTGTGCACAAGCGTGAATGTGTCTTCGCTGCCTGAATTGAAACAGAATCCCAAATTCTTTATTAATCCCGGAGGAAATTGTACACGGTGAAGTCAATATAGAAATGCCTTAAACTCGCCGGAGGAAACTCCAGTTTACCCTTCAAGCCAGCTGAATTTTATGCAACTTATGAGGTAAAGATACACTTGCAAGGTCAAAAAAAACCTAATGCCACTGTGTGTTGGACCAATCGGCGTCCTATGGATGGTGGGTAGGGGCGTGGTTTCAAAACAACAATGGTGGCTCCTTCAGAGGTAAAACGTGTTTGTTTGTTTTTGGGGGGGTGGGGCGACTTTCCCCTTTTTTATTTTCATTGTACTCCTGTGCCTTTTTTTAAAGCATTTTTAATTTTTGTGTCTGAATGTTGCCATATATAAATAAACTTGTCTTTCCTTGTGATTGGTCTGTCTCAGTCAGATCCACCTTTCGTTCCTCTTCAGCTCCCCTCCTCACCTCCTCCCCTAATATCACCTCCGGTCGTAAAAAAAAAACAAAGCAAGAGGGCGACATGCAAAATATGAAACTCAAGGTTTTAAAAAAGATGACTACAAATAAATGGGTAGCGTATTGGTGGTTACATTTAGTCTTTTAATGTATACAGTCTGTAGAATGCACAACAAAATTCAGCATTCGATATCAATGGCAGTATTCAATTTTCAGTCCAAAAAAAAAAGCACAGATAATAAACATGACCAGTTTTTTACATTTTAAAAGCACTCCTAGCTGTCAGCAGGCTCCTGAGACTGAAGCACCTCCGACATGCCCTGCGTTGAAAAGCACATGTTGTTTAAATGCATGGACGCATGTGCCACCGACGGGAGCCCGAGCAGCGTTCCCTCCCTCCCACTCTGACCCCCAGCTCGCCCGCCGGTTCGTCTTCCGCGTGTTGACGGCTCCATATGATCCCTCGCCGGCACCTCCTGTTGCCTAACCTTCCCCGCCCTTTATAATGAGGGGGGGGATTCTGCTGCCTGACCCTCGACCCGCAGGAAGCGGTAAAGCCATTATCAGCTTGCCACAGGGGCTCGGCGCAGCCTTGTTTGTTTGGAAAGCACATTTTCCAAAAAAGGCTCGCAGGCTCCCAAGATCAGTGGGATATCCACGCGCCAGCCAGAGCTTTAAGAGAGGAAGATGGAGCAATCCGCGGAAGGTCGTCAGCAGGGTAGTGTTGGCCCCTATGAATGTGACATGAAGATAAAAAAAACAAGGTTATGCACCCCGGCGGAGCTCTGGGTGTGTGTGTGTTTTTGCAAGCTCAGGCCTTATTTATTCAAACGTGATGAATTTTGCTCCCCGTTTTGACTGTTGCTCTGTAACACACCCAGTAACTAGCTTCATAAAATACAAGAAAATTCAAGCACGTTCTGAGACGCTTCCATATCCCTTTGCAGATTAGACGGAGGATGGCGACGCCGGTGGTTGCAGAATTGCAAGTGGAGAAACCGGTCTTTCACATTTGTCCCGGTTAAGCGAATGGAGTTTTTGCAAACTAATACTTGCATGTAAAACCGTGCTCTTTGTCTACCATTGGACGAGACCGATAAGTTAAAAAAAAAGCAGTCAGATAAGTTGCTGTTATTATTGCTTCCCCAGTGCTCACGACTGTCACTGGCCCATTTAAGTCATGTCAAGTCTCGGTTAACTGTCTTTACATCATGACACGGGAAAGTTATTTCATTGCATATAGACGTAATAATTTTATAGCTAACGTGCGACTTGTCCGACCTGCGTGCAACGATGAGCCCCGTTTCCCAGCAATATCATTTACGCGCAGAAATGTCGGCCCTGCCATAAAGTCTTTAACCATCGCCGGGAGGATTTTAGGAGTCCCAAGATGGGGCAAGCATTTACTTGTTGGAGGATTATGTTGTCAGGTGTCGGATTTTTTTTTTTTTTAAGGTTGTATCCACACCTAATGTGGGTGTTACTTCAAACAATGCTGTTTTTTTAAATGCGTTGGGGCCTTTTGCACACGTACAGTTTTGGGTCATTAAACTCTTGATTAAGAATTTTTTTTTCCCAAGTCTCTGGTGTCTGTGTATCTGTTTGCACATGCAAACAGCATCTGGGGACACAGTGACATCCCACCTCGATTTGCGGATGCTCAGAACGCTAATTGATGTGCTGGTGATATTGTCGTCATGGAGACCTTCTTGGCCCAGCATGCTCGCTCCGTCTCTTGTACTTTATAAATTATCTGTGTTAGCTTAACTGAAGCCAAACCAACTCTTGTTTATGTTGAATGTGTCACTGAGGTGCACCGTACTCCCCCCTCAGTGTTACGTCATGGCAAACGTTTTTCCGTCACATCGAGGTTGAAGGACCAGCATGCATAGTGGGAGACTCTCAAATTAGATTGATTGAGCTGGCTAAAATGGGCGCAAAGGCAGCCACTGAAAGGAAGATGAGTAATATTTTAAATATGCATCGGGGTCACCTAGGTTACCACTGGAGCCTGGAGACAGTGATCAGTGACAAAAGAGCAACAAGTGAGAAAACGGTTTTAGGAGTGGAGTGTGACGTGTTGTACTGATTCGACAGCCATTGAAGACAAAGTCATGATTTTTGGGGTGTCTCAGTAGCCACTTGTCTGGAGCCTGCATTTTTGCCTTCATATCTTTTGTAATGGGTGTCTTTTGAGGAGAAAATGCTGACTTCCACTCTAAAATGGCACTTTTTTTTAAATTAAAGACAGTCACCGATGTCCTCCCCAAGGTTTGATTTCCTTGATGCGGTATGAGGCCTGTAAAAGTCTCTGCACTTGAATCAAGGCCAGCTTTAATTTCTAATTCAGCTTTGCCACCACCAGCTTTATTACTTTTCTACGTCTTCTAAAACCAGTCTGATTTCTGACCAGACGGCGCTGGTGACTCTTTGTGGAATTAACCAAGTGTATAACTAAGGGCCCAGCTAAGTGGTTGCACTTGAAGAGATGTAAAATTATCCCTCTGGGTTAAGACTAATTATACGATGAACCTTTTTGGAATGGAGGCTTGGTGAAACGCGCTGCCTAATTCACAGGTTGGCAGTGAATTAACCTCGTCCTCGAGTCTTTGAAGGGTGGCAGGATGTGGGACCAGCCGCTCGACTCTTTTCAGAAGCCCCTCCTCTTGGCATCCTTTAGTCGGCCAGACCAGCATTACGTCCTGCTGGGATCGGATTATGACTTTAATTCTTCTCCTCCGTTACCAGGTCGCCATGGCAACCCCATCATTTGTGTCACGCAGGGAACAGAGTGTCTCAGCGCGGCGCCGGCATAAAGACACATTGATATTGCAGCGGGTGATATTACATCTCCGCGGATGCGAAGCATCCGTCAGCGATGGTTCTGCGTTTCGAGTGTCGCGCAGATTCCGTGAGCGTGCAATTTTTTTTTTGTTTTTTTTCCCCCCCTTCCAGCTCGTCTGCTCCCTGGTGTTCAATTAAAGTCGACAGTGCGCCCAGCCCTTTGTCTGGTGCTGTAGGTGGTCCCGTCTGGCTGAACGGGGCGAGCATGAAACCACTCTGAGCGGGGCGTGTGATACTAAAAATGTACCTTCTCCATTGTAATTCAGGGCACTTTAATAATAAAAAAAAAAAAAAAAGAGAGCGAGATATGCCAACATGCAGGGGAAGAGATGTTTTGGTTT
The DNA here is from genome assembly GCA_901007715.1 of Dactylopterus volitans. Classification (NCBI taxonomy): domain Eukaryota; kingdom Metazoa; phylum Chordata; class Actinopteri; order Syngnathiformes; family Dactylopteridae; genus Dactylopterus; species Dactylopterus volitans. Next base: position 10,693 of record CAAKHG010033017.1, read on the forward strand.
TTTTTATTTGTGGCAGCTGGGAGTTTCGCACCAGGAAGACGCTGATCTGCTGTAGTCAGGAAACGCGCGGTGACAACCAACGCCACTCGCTAATACGCCCTTTCACCGCGAGATGTTTCACCTGCCTGTCTTGTTTTCTGAATCCCGTATATCCTCCCAGTGGTGTTAAGTCTTTCTCTGTAAAAACTGCACACACGCAACCCCCACCCCCTCTCGCACAATCCCCGAGCTCTGTCGCTCTAATCCCCATCACTTGCGAGGGGTAATGTGCTACCGCTGTCAGCGTCCAGTGTGTTTTTATATAACAGAAGTGCAATGCACAGTAGTGTGGTGGCAGCTGCTGTGTTCACTGTAATACCTCACTGCTTGGTTTTGTGTGTGCGGTCACTTCAAAGACAGTGGGAGAGGCAAAATAAATATTAATTCCGAAACAGCTGCCATGCTTTTGTTTTAAAATGTTGAGCAGCTTCTGAGCCTCGACTCCTTTTGCATTAAACAGTTGGGTAAAATGGACATTCTCATCTCTCTTCAGCTGTATCTCATTGGTCTCTTTCGGATGAATCATCCTCAGACAAGGCAAATGGAAATTAAAAAGGATTTGTGCACAAAGGAGGCTTTGTTATTGACACCTTCTGTTAACAGGACGATACAAATACTACCTGGATGAGTTCAACAAAACTGTGTGGAAAGTCGGCACTTTCTGAAGTGCCATCGTCGCTTTGTTTTGAATAAACTGTAATGGTGACTGATTAAATAATGATTCATGTACCAATCAGTGGGCAGTCGTTGCCACATTAACGCTTATTTTAAACATTAGCTGTGTGGACATCATCAAAACACATCAGCATAATTGGATATTACAAAGACCAGTGGAATCAATTTGAATTGAAGTGAGCAAGGTTAAATAAGGACTTCAGGGTTAATTGTATTGTTGTTTTTAAAGGAAGAGTCATCTGGGTTGCCAGTGGTATGTGCTTGTTCACTTTACCTGCTTTAATGTGGTTTTGGAAACTTCTTCCTTTTTGATTCCCCTGTGATTTTTTTTTTTTTTTTTTTTAATGTCTCTGTTGTGTTTGGGAAACCTCAGAGATGACTTTCCCTCAACAGCTTGAATGACTCACCCAAAAATCAAATGACAGCAAGATTACGATAATTGACAGGAAAGCGCGACAAAGATATTTGGTTACGATAATTTGCAACCTACCTGACCAGTTCTTAATTGCATTCTTAATTGTTCTTAAAAAAAAAAAAAAAAAAAAAAAAAAAAAAAACAAACACACCC
>CAAKHG010033018.1:7536-23997 GCA_901007715.1 Dactylopterus volitans
CTGCAGCGGCGACTGAAGCCTCAGCTCTGACGGCGGTGGGACCGATCCAACATCTGATCCCAACATCTGATCCCAACATCTGATCCCAGCATCTGATCCCAACATCTGATCCCAACATCTGATCCCAACATTTCAGACATGACCAACCATCATGAACCAAACTGCTGCTGTCAAAATTGGCGCCTTTGTTTTTAAAGTTAAAAAAGTTCACCAAATCAACATGGCTGCCGAAGGAGAATCCTCAGAGGACCAGGGAGGACGTGGCTGCGCCTCCTTTGCTTCCTGTGGCGTTGACCTATGACAACCGATGGCAGAAAACAACAGAAGAAGAAGAAAGCTGTGACCTTTGACCCCTCTGGCTGAGGACGATGAGGACCAGGTTGGAGCTTTAGGAGGAAAGTTCACCTTTAAAAAGTCGCCCGGCGGATCTTTGGAGGAAACTAAAGTCACCTGCACAGTCTGCAGAGACCAATTTAACCACCACAGAAGAAGAAATTCATCACCGACCAATCAGCTCACAGCAAAAACACCCGACCCAAACTTTGTCTACGGGGCCACGACAGGCGACATCGCAGGACCGTGGTACTGGTGGACCAGTAACAGAACCTGGAAGTGAGGAGGTCAGTAACGCTGCGTCTGATTGGACGGCTAAACACTGCTGACCAATCACAGAGGAGAAGATGACGACTGAGAGAAACCATTCGTATTCAAACACTTAAATATCCATTATTACAAGCTTTCAGTCTGGGGAGGAAAAAAACGCGATGAACCGTGGTTAATCAGCAAATTCTGCCATTAATTAGCAATTTTTTTATATCAATCAACAGCACAAATTTAATTACAACTGGAGGGAAGAGTCAGCCGATGGCGGTGACTTCATGACTTTAACAATTGAACAGTGTTGCTATAGATGACAGGTTTAGTGGTTGCTATAGATACATCCCACCACAGACCAATAACGCTTCATTGATGATTAATATCTCGTCATATCACATTGATTTTCTTTTGTTGTTGTGGAGTCTGTTGACCTTTGAGACAGACCCACTTATTCTCGGTCTCACTTATTTGCACCGTAATGGGTAATAATTCAAAACATATAAAATGCAGCATGTTGGCAAAAACATGCTGAGATGCTGAGATATCGATACGATCCCAAGCAGAACCACGTGTTCCGCTGTTCCAGAGGATATTACACTCACTTGTGTTCACTTCCTGGAGATACACTCACAAAGACTTCATTGCAACATTTAATACTTTACATAGTGGATGCTTGTTCTCTGTCCTCAGAAGGGAGCTGATTCCCCACGACAACATACCAGTCACCAACAACAACGTACCAGTGTCCCTACGACAACGTACCAGTGTCCCTACAACAACGTACCAGTGTCCCTACAACAACGTACCAGTGTCCCTACAACAACGTACCAGTGTCCCTACGACAACGTACCAGTGTCCCTACAACAACATACCAGTCACCAACAACAACGTACCAGTGTCCCTACGACAACGTACCAGTGTCCCTACAACAACGTACCAGTGTCCCTACGACAACGTACCAGTGTCCCTACGACAACGTACCAGTGTCCCTACGACAACGTACCAGTGTCCCTACGACAACGTACCAGTCACCAACAACAACGTACCAGTCACCAACAACAACGTACCAGTGTCCCTACGACAACGTACCAGTCCCCAACAACAACGTACCAGTCACCAACAACAACGTACCAGTGTCCCTACGACAACGTACCAGTGTCCCTATGACAACGTACCAGTCACCAACAACAACGTACCAGTGTCCCTAAGACAACGTGCCAGTGTCCAACAACATGCAAAATACAAGTGAACTCACACACCAGCCAGAAATAACAGCCGTTCGGTGATGTCACCACACAGGACGTCTGCAGGCTGAACCTGAACCGAGCTTCGAGCGGCCGGACGGTCTGCCGACGTTTCCTAACATCACGCGTTGGCCTGAACCAGAAGTCCAGACCGAAGGATGGCTTCTGCCTTCAGGTAAAAAAAAGAGGGAAGCTATGAACTGTTCACGTTCTGTGTGTTTCAGATGTTTAAGATTCTTTTAAACGTGATGACCAAGGTTCTCCAATTTATTTAGGCATCATAAACTATTCTGAAGCTTGTAGTGTTGGCGATGAAACACCAAGCTGGGAGCTCTTCCCTGTGCCAGTATGTCTCCTCGCTGCCCTCCCTCCGTCTCTTACTCACATCTTAGCTCCGCCCATCAACAAAATTAATGCTGCAAGGACGAACATCACGACTGAGGAGCTGAAGCTGCCCAATGAGAAATCCTCAGCTACTTCTCACTCTGTATTTGCGTTGCTGTCGATGGTCCACATCTAGTTTGACACAGTCCAGGTGACGGGGCGCCGTCACGCACGCACATTTTTAAGGTTCAACCCTCGAGTTTGGGGCCGATTTATTGAGACAGTCAACCTGAAGACATTTTCATTTCCTCGAGATTCACACTCACCCGTCGCCAACCTTCGCTTCACTTTGAGCCCAGTCTTTGTGCTTTGCAGGTCTCCAGCCTGGAATGCTGCCGTACCTACACTCTCCAGGCAAAAGGAACGTCGGCTGGTTGATGAGGCCGACTTGGAAATCAAAGAATTGAAATCACTTATGTAGCAGCAAAAATTCACATGAAAAAGTGCTGGAATAAGTTTGAGAGAGTTCAGGAACAAAGCGAGAGAGTGGCGCATCAGACCAGTATGAGAGGAGCCGTTGGAGGCGTCTGCCTGATCTTCCCTTGTCTTCCTGCAGATTCTCAGATTGAAATTGCATCCCTGATTGACCTCCAGATTTTGGTTGACGGCACCCAGGAAAACCGATTTGTCAGCTTTGACATCTTGCGCAGATGCCTGTCGCTCATAATACGGAACGCTGACATCGGCCCTCGCAACATCCAAGTTGGTAATAACTTGCATGATTTCCATCATCACCACATGGCTGCAGCGGCAGCGGCAGTGGTGGCAGTGGCGGCGGCGGCGGCGGTGGCGGCGGCGGCGGCGGCGGGGCCCATTATTGTGGGCACACAAAGTCCATGTTACACATAATACAAGAAAAACGTTATTGTCCACCGTGGTCGAAAATTGTCTTTGGCTCACCCAACATGTCGGACATACAGGTCATTAATGTAGGACAGATGTATGCACATATAAAATCCAACACTGCATTAAATTATTTAAAAAAAAAGTTTAAATTACAAAAATGTAGCAATAATTAGGACATAAATTACTGTGAAATTAAATAGGTTACCTGCACAGTGTTCCAGCCGCCAGCGTCACTCCTGCTGCTCCCGGTACTTTTACTCCTGCTTGTGTAAAAAGAGCCCAAAAGTACAGAAAGGAGAACATGTAATCACTTGAGAATTGACTTTGTTTAATAATGAGGCACAGCAACGTAACCATAGCAGCCACGCGGCAGCCACGCAGCAGCCACGCGGCAGCCACGCAGCATCCACGCGGCATCCACGCGGCATCCACCGGTAACTGAACCACATACACAAGCACGACAAAGAGAAAAAACTGGAGAGCCTCAACAACATCAGAGCGCCCAAACTGGAGCTCCTCATGTCTGCAGGTCTGACGCAGTACAGCGACCAACCGGCCAGCCAGTGGCACCTCAACACCTACCAGACCAAGCAGTCTCTGCTGGACGCCATATCACAGCTGCAGCCTATCGGAGGAGAGGCGCACATGATAGGTGATGTAACATGTCTCTTCACTGAGAGTCACATAGAGAGGGAGGTGAGGCGGACCGGAGCATGTTTAGATCCAGATAACCTGGGATTTTGTGCAAAATACTACTTCCAGGATTTATATCAAAATATGAAATGCATGTGTCAAGCAACATTTCGCAGGCATCTAGTGACAAAGATGAGACCTCGGTTTGTGACCTGGACTCAGGTCCAGCGTGCCGGTGACACCAGACTGGAGTCGGACTCCTGATTTGAGACTCGTGAACAATTGTTATTTGCCTGGTGAATGTTGGTCACCGTCTTTGCTCATAATAACTTAGTCAAGGTCCGAACATTCGGGTCCCTAAATGCATCGTCTGCAGCCGGTTGAGGAATGCTTGTGACAACCGCATGAGACGGGAGACTTGACTTATGAACAGCTGAGTGAAGCGTCCGGCGGCATGCAAGTAAAACAATGCTGACTTTTGTCACTATGATAATCCTGTTTATAGCTAAATAACTGGTAACAGTTATCATGGCATAATATGCAATGAAGATTATTATCTCCAGCTTTTCATTTACCCTTTTAACTTCTTTATTGTTGTCATACAGGAAGCGGTCTGAATCATATCCTCTATAAAGAGTTCAAACCAAATGTGGGAATGCGCCCAGAATCAAAGAAAATGGCTCTCGTGATTCCTGGCGGAACATCCGGGGACGTGGTAGACGTTCCCTCGCAGAACCTGAAAGACACTGGCATTGAGATCTTTGTGATTGGTGATTGCTCGTTAATGGGTTCAGAATTTAGTCATCAGGATGTTCTTTCAATTAATGTTTTAATTAATGTTTAGCAGCAGGAAACTACATTGTTACCTTTTTATGACCTTCAGATTTGTTGTCTCCTTTAATAAACCGCAACTTTTAACACTGGGTTTCCTGGCAGATTTGGAGCTAGCCGACAGGACCCAGCTGAGTTCTATCGCCTCCAAACCTCTGCACAGTCACTTGTTCCGAGACAAAGAAAACCTATTTCTTGAGGACCTCCTCATCAACCTCACCATCAGCATATCCAACAGTGCTAAAAACTCTGGTATGCCAGACACCATCGTCACTGAACAGCAGTGCATTCCAGCACCAATCTGATCCACTCGAACCAGAATCATGACACTACAAAAGCTATTAGACACCATCAACTATACTGATAGATAAGTACATAGTTGTCTCATAGCTAGCAGCTTCTGCCCACTATTTTTTTTACATAATGAAACAATTGAATTTGATTTATTCAATTCGAGGCTTACAAGGAAGTGTCGCAGCAGATCCAAACCTCCTCTGGTCCAGTGTAACCACGTCCTCCTCTTTCATTCTCGCGCCCTGAATCGGACCAAACACAGCACTCACTCATTTTCCCACCTTCTCGAGTTTGGAGCATAGGCCCTCGGCACCGTTGATCGCTTTGCTTAAGTTTCCACCGCGACCAGATTCAGCAGTGGTCCAAGGCCGCCCAGGAAGCGTGCTACTCCTGAAAACTCGTGGTCCATTATCCTGTGTGGTTAGTCTCTGCTCAACAGTCAAGACGAGTGTCAGACGAACTTCTTGCGCCCACCATCTGAAAGTCAAACACTCACCTGTTCCAGAGAAGTCAAGCTGCAGAATTTTCATATTCTTTCTCCCTCCTTAGCTGCTGCGGAGAACTGGATGATTACTTCTGGACTGTCCTACTAGGAGACAGTTCCTACTAGTATTAATTTCATTTTTGGAGCTGGGAAAGATTGATTCCAGTGTCCATTGGTGGGTCTGCAGTGCTGCCCATTTCTTGCCTCTACAGTCTGAGGCCTGAATGGAGGACAGTTGGTCAAGGTCCGTCCTTGTCTGTTCTTGTCCTATTTGATGGCCGATATAAACAAAAAAGTGCATGTGTAGAGAACAGAAGGGATTGTTGCAGTATAGAAGTGGATCAGAAACTCTTGAGGCAGGTTGAACTTTCTGAGATGGCATGGGAAGTACATCCTGCTGGGCCTTTTTGTTCAGGATGTACTCTATATGCTGGACCCCCACTTAAGGTCCTGGAAGATTGTGGGTCCCAGAAACCTTAAGGTTTCCAGTCACGGTGCTGTTGAGTATGGTGAGGAGGACAGGATAATGGGGGACTCCTCCTGAAGTCCAGGGTCACCATTCAGTTTTAGAGCTCCAGGTTGGTAGCACATTCAGCGTCCGCCTGCAAGCATGACGGCTGGGCCACCTGAGGCGCAGTCATTGGTGCAGAGGTGGAGGAGCGGGAGGGAGAAGTCATTGCTTCTCAGCCAAAAGTGCCATTATGCTGTGACGCCAAAGCTCCCTGGAAGCTACTGCAAAGCAAAAGGGCGGGAGTGCAGGGGGGCGGGGTTAGAGTGCTGATGCAGCCTTTGTTAAAAGGGCGATGCTCCGTGACGTAATGCTGTTAAAACTATCTGCAAACTCCGGGGAACAACACGTCTCGATCAGAATATGTTTCAAAACAAGCTCGTAGTGAGCTAGCAAGAGGGCGCTGACAGTCTTTTAAAAAAAACAACAACAACTCACCATAAACCTGAATCTAACCACTGCCTTAAAGTATGAATGTTCTCACTCTCTACAACCTTTTCTGGAATGACTGCTACAGTCTGTGAATAGTGGAACTAACCATGCCTCCCTCTGTCCAGGTTCTGTCAGGCTGGTGGACGCGACGAGTCTGTGTTCGGGTAGACTGCAGGTGAAGTCTGACCAGTTTAACCACTCCTGGTCAGCAGTGTGTGAAGCCAACTTTGACCAGCAGGATGCACAGGTGGCCTGTAGGGAGCTTAGCTGCGGGGGTCCTTCAGTCCTCCAGAGGGCGCTCTTTGAAGAAGTGGAGGCTCCAGTGTTGACCAAAGAGTTCCATTGTGGAGGCAACGAGTCGGCCCTCCTGGACTGTGGAAGTTCAGCGGCAGCTAGGAACTCCTGCTTGCCTGGTGATACCGTCAGACTCAGCTGCTCAGGTGAAAGATGAGCTGCAGTTTTTCAGTGGTTGCGTTCCGTGTGAATTCGGCTCACTTTACTTCTCTTGCTGATGACTCGTTTCTGGTCAGAGCCCATCAGGTTGGTGGGAGAACCCAGTCGTTGTGCAGGAACCCTGGAGGTGAAACGAAGCCAGTGGAGGCCAGTGTTCGACTCTGACTGGACCTTGAATGAAGCGGATGTGGTCTGCAGACTGCTGGATTGTGGTTCTGCCGTTTCAGTTCAAGAGAGAGATGGTTCCTCATCCAGACGTGCATGGTGGATAAACGCCAAGTGTGTTCAGTCTGGATATGCACTGAGGGAGTGTGCATCGTCAAAAAACTCTTCCTCCATCCTGGAAATCATCTGCTCAGGTGAACTCGTCAGTCACATCCTCTCTGACAGTAAATGCTCTACTTTCTTTTCTCCGTCACTCTGTGAGATGGTAAGTAACGGAAAGAATGTTGCAGTAAAATTCTAACTTGCTATCCTCAGCTGTTGTTGTTGATCATAAAGCCCTGCAGACTGCACCAATATCAAAATCAAGTCCTGCTGAATCTGAACAGTCAGTGTCCCCTTTCCAACAGCCTCAGACCACTGAGACCAAACTTTTAGCTACTTTCCCTGATCCTCATGCAACACTGAAGAGGTGATACAGACAAGGGCCACTCTTGTACTAGTGACCAGAGACTAAAATGGATCCAGATGTAATAATCTGGCCAAAAAAACAATTCAGGCGGGTTTTAATGGTAGGCAAGGCCCAAAAACCAAATTAACAACCAGTGAGGCGGAGGTAAAGACAGGGGAAAAGCAAAAATCCCTCAAGTAAAAAACCTCAACACATCAGAATACAAATAAGGGGCAAGACTGGCAAAGGTCATACAGGAAAGCTCAGAATACTCTAAGGGAACCCTGGACCGCAGGACAATCTCTTAATGCGTGAATGCCACAGAGCAGTAAACGGTACATACACACAGGTGATGTGAACAGGTGGGAAACCAACGGCCAGCAAAAAAAAAAAAAGCAGGAACATGAGTGGCTGAACACAAAACCACAAAAATAAAACCAACATTCCAGCAGACTGCCATTCACACGTCTGATTCGAGAGACATGAAAGGTGGGCTGAATCCTCACGGATCAGGGGTCTGAGTCCACCACTTTGGCAATGGCAAATAGACCAATGAAGCCAGGAGGCAGGTATCCACAGGGGATAGTCCCGATTTAAGAACCAGACCAGTGTCTGGGGTGTTGGGCAGGAGTGAGGGTCTGATACCAGTTTGTGCTCTTCTGGTGTATCTGGGTTGTCCACAGAAGAGCCATTTTTCAGATGAGGTGGCACCGCCAGATTGGGGCAACTACAGAAAGAAAGGGTGACCTCCTTCCATCTCAGGAAACAATAGAGGCTCATTGGCATGGGAACTGTGTAAAGGGGGCATCCCTGTGGGGGAGAGGGTTAGGGTTATGCAGAGCAGAATGGTCTCCTTCTGACGGCAGCGCTCCGTCTACCCGTTGGTCTGTGGCTGATAGCTGGAAGGCAGGCCGAGCGTGGCCCAACGTGTGAGCAGAATTCCTTCCAGAACTGGGACCTCCACTGTCTAGGAGGGTAATTTGGGCAGGGAAGTGAAATGTGCCATCTTAGAGAAACAATCAACAACAGTACGTGTCACTGTGTTACTTTCTGTCACAAAGTTCCAGTAGATGGACCGGGCGGGGTGGAGAACTCCGCCGGCCTCTGCCATGACACTTCTTGTAAAGTGTCACGAGATAACTTTTGCTGTGATTTGGTGTTACATAAATAAAACTGACTTGGCTCCTTCTCCATAGACAGCCACCAGAACCGCCGATGGAGGAAAGTTAGGGTTCATCTGATGCCGTGAATGGCAGCGTTCAAAGCAACTGGAAAATCTGGACAATCAGGACAGGACGAGCAACCGATAGATGGAAACCAATGACACAAGGAAACATTGAGGACCTTGTAGGGAACACAGAGGACTGGTTGGTTTGGAGATCAGGTGCCAGCTGTTAGCAGAGACGCCCACAGACATTTAGTGGACTGGTGGAAAATGGTAAAGAGCAGAGGTGAGACAATTGCGGTTGAAATGTTTCTGAAGTCCTCCTGATCTGTGTTTACAGACCTGCTGGTTCAGCCAAAAATCTCCCTGCCCTCCATGGTCAGGGTCCCAGAGGCCCAGCAGCAGGGGTCGCTGGTGTTCCACAGCTCGAGCTTCACCATCAGCTGCTCCATCCAGCCACAGTACCCGGGAGGCTCCTTCCATCTTCTCTTCACATCCCTCAGTACAAAAAAGAGCTACACCCAGCCAGCTGTCAATCACTCTGCTGACTTCCTGTTTCCAGCTGCTGACCACACCCACCAGGGGAACTACAGCTGTGTTTACAAAGTCTATGTTTTCTCTCATATGTTCTCCTCTGAGAGCCCTTGGCAGTCTCTAAGAGTCTCAGGTGAGCTGGAATGCATCACTAAAGCTGACATAAAATCCCCAAACTCATCTAAGAACTAGAGCCTCAGATATTTTCAACTTAATGCAAAAGTTGGAGGATAAACCAAAATGGGATTTCTAGATTAGAGCAACAGCTCCACCCATATACAGCATGTGGTGGTGTTTGGTTGGGTTCCCTGGTTCTCCCTGCATCATGTCAGCAACCTGAGATTAGGCTCTGTCAGTAGGTTTAGCCCGTTATACAGCTGATAGTGGCTGCTGATGCTAGCTTGACGTAACGGCTAATGGAGTACCCTGTCATTAGCGCCTGGGGCTTTGCCACCTTTACCTGTGCACAAGAGGAAAGTTGGCAGGAAGGTCTACCGAGGCTGGCCAGGATCGAGAATTGAGAGGGACAACCGCGACATCGCATTTGCGAGCAAGCCCAGGCTGAGCAGCACTAAAGCTAGTGCTAACAGGCTAATGCTGTCACATGTAAAGTAAAGCTGAACAGAAGCTGCTCTAACCCAGACACATCTCTGGTAGAGGCACCGTGCCTGCCACCGCCTAGCTGGCAGAACGAGCCATTGTACCTTCTTAGAAAGGTAGCAAAAGCTAAAGCTAAGACTAAGCTAGTCGAATCAATAATGAAATAAAACTGCCCCTAGCAACAAGATGCTCTAACTGTACTTACCAAGTGATGAAGTAACACTACCAATAGCAATCGCAAATTAAGAATATCAAGATAACGACACAACGAAAGGGTTTAACAGGAAATTGGAGGCCGCGACCTGGCGGAATCATATTGTGCGGCGCTGGAAGTGTCACAGCTCTGACGAGCTGGAGATGTTTTTCAGGTAGAATCTAATGTGCACCAGCAGGGATTGGGTCAGCCGATCTAATGTGACGACTGTATCCAACAGTTTTTATCATGAGAGTGGCGGTCCTGCTGGTGGCGCTGCTGTCCTTCATCGCTGCCATCTGTGTCGTCCACAAGGTACCAAAGGCGTCTTTGCTACCTGAAACGAAGTCTGAGGCTGTTTGACTGAGGGCCGGCTCAGAAACCTTCATCTGTGCGCTTCTGTCTCTGCAGGCCACCAGGGGGCAGAAATGAAGTCCACCGTTGAATGATGATCGTCAAGTCTGTCTGAGCCCCTCCCACCCAAGATGCATCTCTGCAAACTCAATTAATCTTTGAAAAATCAAATCAATAAAGCTGTGCTTGTGGCATCTCATACGGTCCCCTCTCGCTGAATTCAAAAAAAGTTTGATTTTCTAAAATACCCGGTGGGGACCCGGTGGGGACCCTCCCAGCCCTTCTGGTTTACACGTCCCACCCTCTGCTGAATTATTTTTATCCTCGGTGGGGATAAAAATTTATCCCCACACCCAAAATTCTTTGGGTGTGGGGATAAAAATTTATCCCCACACCCAAAGAATTTTCACCATTACGTTGTAACTGGTTGTGTGACTTTGGCTCTGTCGCGCTCGCAGACAGCAGTTTTATGGCATATTCACACCTGCCTTGTTTGGTTTGAACCAAGTCCTGGTTGGACCGTTGGGGCTGGTCTGAATACAAACATGCAACTCTGTAGCGACCGGACAGCCGGACCGAGACCCAGTCGGAGAGGTGGTCTCGGTTCGCTTCAGATGTGAACGTGAGCGCCGACGCTGAAGCACTTAATACATCCAGCACAAAAAAAGCCACAAAAACAAAACTACATGAAGGTGCGGCGGGATTTCCTGCACCAAAGTGGCAGTTCTGTGGATGTGAAAAAGAAACACACATTTTCTGTGAACGTTTGTAGCTATGAAACAAATCAATGTCAGCACGAGTGCAGCACGCAGATCTCCATGGTCGTTTACGTTCAACGGCGTCGTTAGCGCGTGACCCCGCCCCCAGACCGTTTTGTCCAATGACTGAACGATCCTTGCGCACATGTGGGCGTGTTGACAAACTCTGGGACTCTTGTGAAAATTGCAATCTGAATAGAAATTGCACAAAACCAAAAAGAAAAGATTGTATTTTGGTCTGGACCAAAGAAAGCAGACTTAACCGGTGTGAATACGCCCTTATTTTGAAAACCAACTGGATTTTCTTGCATTTCGAAAGTCCAACTGCCTGCCTGCCTGCCTCATCACCGCCAAAATAAAAGAGTCAAATGAAGAAAAAAATGAAAAGAATCAAGAGCAGCATATCGTCATATTTTACCGGAATCCAGAGAGAAAAAATACAACGGAAGATGAAACCGCCATTGTGTGGTCATTTTTCTGAATAAAATTCTCAAAATTATCCCAGCCTCTGGTTTTTTCACACCCTGAAAATAACTAATCATAAAATGTTGGGATTTGTGGTTATAGAGCAGTGATAAGCCATCAGAAATGATTAAAAAAATTGATTTACATTATTTAATGTTAATAAAGGTGAGCCAATAAACGTAATTAAAGAAAGATTTTGCCATAAAACATGCTAAACTGTCAAATTTTGGAAACCTGGTTAATAATCAAATTAATAACTAGAGCCAGAATGGGCCAATGACCGCAAAGTTGGAGGTTATGAGGTTCCAGCTGGGACAGTAAATGTATATTCAGATCATTTGCAGCAAAACTATTCTTACAATTTCTATAGTAATTTATAACATTTTTACATCAACATGTACATGTAGGATTTTTCAAAATGCAAGTAAACACAGGCTAACGCTTAGCTACCCAAATTGAATTGGGGTTCTGGGCTATACAAAGAAAACTGACCTGACTTCCGAGTCAGCTGCTTTACGTCCCGCTAGCGGTGCGTTCAGGACCAATGAGGGATCTCAGGCAGGAGGCTGGATATACGTAGATGCCCGTCAGCCAAGAAGAGGAAGGGCGCGAACACGAGGCGCCGTGGTTCTCTTGATTTGGCCTCACATCTGTCTGTCTTGTAACCATTAAAAGTGGAGGATAATGGGGCATGGAGTCCATAAGCATGTCCTCACAACTCCTCCAGATACATTTCAAGGAGTTTGAGACATCCTTCACCATGGCGCACTGAAGATGGAAGGAGCCAGAGCAACTTCCAGATAGACCATCTAGTGGGTTTTGCGTCTCCTGCAAGCTACGCGGTGGTGACGCAGCTTACCCGAGCATGGTTTCCATGGTGACATTCTTTGGCATGTCCACTTCCCAAATTCTTGAACTGAAGAATAAGTCAGAACTTAACCAGTGAATCACAGAAGATGATCATCGATTACTGGATTAATAACTGGATGTTCGTACCGACTGAACATGAACGTTTAACCAGGAAATACAAACGTACAAGTTTAATAGTTTCCAGAATCCCATTAAAGAATCCATTTTTTCCTCAAATAAACCAAAAATTTAAAGGGTGAAAGCTTTATTATTTGCAGCTTGAAATCACATTAAAAAAAAATATATTATGTTTTTAAAAAAGTAGCAACACAAATATAATACAAGCAGATTTGTCCTCCATCGACAGCAATGCCACAGTAAAAACGTGGAAATTTACAGTAAAACGTCCATCAGTGCAAGACTGACTTTTCTATCATAGCCGTTTATTTCCCCCCTATAAGCGACACCGAGGAGGTGCAGGAACGCGGCCGCCAACAGACGCCATTTTGAAAAACGCTTTGCTGCACTCAAGGATGCTCGGATGTTTGTGACGGCAAACATAAAAACATAGAAAAGCGACCAGCAAGGAGCTTCAACGCAGCAAGTACGTACCGACACCGACACAAAAACAAACTATAGACAGCAAACGTGAGGCTGCGGCCGCTGCCGCCATCTTTCTGTGCCACAGAACCGATCTCGGGCCCGTTTCAGTTCCGACAGCGATGCTTGGCTACGGTTCCTCGGTCAGTCTGTGTGTGGTATAGTGAGGTGGTGGTGCGTTCAGGTGTCGCTGGGAGTCCCGTGCACCCTCAAGCGGTACATGCAGGTGTACTCCTGGTGGCCCCAGTTGGACAACACCCGGACCTCGATGATCTGGAAGGCGCGGCCAGTCGGCTGCTGCACAGTGCAAACGATAATTTTGGCGTCATCGTCAAAACACTTGTTTGTGTGTGTGGAAATCAGAGTGGTGGTGGGAGGAGGAGCAAGCAGACACGGGGAGACGCTGAAGACTCAGATGACTTATGTTGGAGTCAAATGTACCGATATATCAGGAGAAGTGACACCAGCAGAGCAGCAGCTCATGCAGCAGCACTGGCATCAATTCTGAGGATTCTCTCCTCCAGCTGGTTTATATTGTAGAGTCCAGACCAGAGTAGACAATAACTAACCTAGACTAGACTAGTATCTGCTGCAGTGGCGTCACCTACACGCAAAAGTGATACCAAAATATCCAGGAGGACGCCGCCATGTTTGCTAACAATCAAGAAATGGAGGCTAAACTGAACGGAGACTGGAACAAACTTTATAGAAAGTCAGCGTTCCGCGTCCTCTCCACTCTCTCATGTAGGGTGCATAAACAGACGTCTGTAAACGCCTCCACCACTTCCTGGATGTCACTCAGAGCAGCTGTCAGTCATCAAGCCACGCCCCCTTTTAGTGCTTCAAATGCTTCTGATTGGTGCGCTGAAATGCGTGACATCACACCTCTCTGAATGTGCAAGCCCAGAAGACGTAAAAAGAAAACACGCGTCGAGTAGCAGAACGGCGTGCTCAAGTGGAGATGCGGGCGAGGGGCAGAGTGAGCACTCACCTCCACAGAGAACATCTGCAGAGCTTCTCCGTCCTCCTGGTAGGTGAACCGGCCCAGCGGCGTCCCACCATCCTGATGCTCATCATCCAGACCCTGAAGCAGAGCACAGGCCACACCCTCAGGATCTCACGCCAACCAAACTCCCTCCTCCCATTTCCGCCCCTCGCCAGCGCCGGTCTCTTACGTAGACGCTGAAGTCTCGGGGGGCGCTGCTCAGCGAGCCGCTCGGCGCCAGAGCTTTGGGGATGTGTTCCAGGGAGAAGGCGGTGGGCACGATCCTCATGGAGAGCCGGATCACCAGGAAGCCCGAGGAGCCTTTGAAAGGCCAGCAGTTTCCTGGATGGACGTCGGGCTGCAGGAGAGACGGGCGGACACACGTACGTTTTCCTACAACAACCAATCAGGAAGCAGCTAACATCCATGTAATGAAGATATGAATGAAACAGTAAAATAAGACGTCGTCATCCTGACCAAAAACGCGCTTGGTGATGTCAGTGACATGGACCTTTGATGCCTGAGCACCAAACTGACGAGTACATCCTTGACATTTGAGCCAAATCTGACATTTTTTCCTTCTTATAAATTCGTCGTGATCAGCAGATGATAGTGTTGCCTTTCCGTGACCTTTGACCTTAAGATAACCAACATATAATCCTTGAGCTCTGCTCGACATTTCTGTCAAATCTGAAGATGTCCCCGCCGGACGATCCCGCGGCCAATAGGAACACGGTCACATAGGTCTAGTAGAC
Source organism: Dactylopterus volitans (assembly GCA_901007715.1). Classification (NCBI taxonomy): domain Eukaryota; kingdom Metazoa; phylum Chordata; class Actinopteri; order Syngnathiformes; family Dactylopteridae; genus Dactylopterus; species Dactylopterus volitans. Next base: position 22,114 of record CAAKHG010033018.1, read on the forward strand.
AACAACCATGAAATGTGGAGAAAATAAAAAATAGGTCCGATTACGTGGAATAACGATGTCGAGCAAAGGTGTGTGTGTGTGTGTGTGTGTGTGTGTGTGTGTTACCTGGATCACCGCTCGCGGAGACTGAGAGAAATACCAGAGAGGAAGTCCGAACAGGCTGAGCAGGGCGGCTTTGGTCTCGTAGGTCTCGGAGCAGCGAGTGCTCAGGATGCTGCCCCCTGCAGGACAACAGCAGAACCACACCATTGAACTTCCTGCCTCATTGGATGAGGTCACGACATTATGGATTTAGCTTAACGTGAATAAAATGAATGTAACTAAGACCTGTTCTAGAGACCCTCATGGAAGTTAACAAAAGGTAACAAGTGTACCCGGCCCGGAGAGACACCGGGGCCCCACCCTGGAGCCAGGCCTGGGGTTGGGGCTCGAGTGCGAGCGCCTGGCGGCCGGGCCTACACCCGTGGGGCCCGGCCGGGCCCAGCCCGAACCGGTTACATGGGCACCCCCCCAGTGGGCCCACCACCCACAGGGGGAGCATGAAGGGTCCGGTGCAGTGTGGATTGGGTGGCGGACCAATGCGGGGGCCTTGGCGGTCTGATCCCCGGTTATGGAAACTGGCTCTTGGAACATGGAACGTCACCTCTCTGGCGGGGAAGGAGCTGGAGCTTGTGGGGGCGGTTGAGCGCTACCGACTAGATATAGTAGGCCTCACCTCCACACATAGCGTTGGCTCTGGAACCCAAGTCCTTGAGAGGGGTTGGACACTCTTCTTTGCTGGAGTTGCCCAAGGTGAGAGGCGGAGGGCCGGGGTTGGCTTCTTGTTGGCTCCGAGACTCTCCGCCTGTACGTTGGGGTTCTCCCGGTTGGATGAAAGGGTAGCCTCCCTACGCCTTCGGGTCGGGGAACGGGTCCTGACTGTTGTTTGTGCTTATGCACCGAATGGCAGTTCAGAGTACCCACCCTTTTTGGAGACCCTAGGACGGGCGCTGGACAGCACTCCGACTGGGGACTCCATATTCCTGCTAGGAGACTTCAACGCTCACGTGGGTGATGACAGTGAGACCTGGAAGGGCGTGATTGGGAGGAATGGCCTGCCCGATCTGAACCCGAGTGGTGTTCAGTTGTTGGACTTCTGTGCTAGTCACAGTCTGTCCATAACTAACACCATGTTCGAACATAAGGTTGCTCATTGGTGCTCTTGGCACTATGACGGCCTAGGTCGCAGGTCAATGATCGACTTTGTTGTCGTGTCATGTGATCTGCGGCCGTATGTTCTGGACACTCGGGTGAAGAGAGGTGCTGAGCTGTCAACTGATCACTACCTGGTGGTGAGTTGGATCAGGTGGCGGGGGAAGCCGCCGCGCAGACCTGGCAGACCCAAACGGGTAGTGAGGGTCTGTTGGGAACGCCTGGCAAAGGAACCCGTCAAGCTGGTCTTCAACTCACACCTCCGACAGAGCTTCAACTGCATCCCGGGGTGGTGGGGGAAATTGAGTCCGAATGGGCTATGTTCCGCTCCGCCATTGTCGAAGCGGCTGTTGCTGGTGCTGGTCGTGGTGGTAACCCCCGAACCTGATAGTGGACACCGGAGGTGAGGGGAGCCGTCAAGCTGAAGAAAGAGGCGTACAGGTTATGGTTGGTCTGTGGGTCTCCAGAAGCAGCTGATCAGTACCGGTTTGCTAAGCGGTCCGTGGCCAAGGCAGTTGCGGAGGCAAAAACTCGGGCATGGGAGGAGTTCGGTGAGGCCATGGAGGAAGACTTTCGGGCGGCTCCGAAGAGATTCTGGAAAACTGTCCGGCGTCTCACGGGCGGCAGACGGCAACTTGCCCACACCGTTCTAGGTGGGGGCAAGGAGTTGCTGATGTCACCTGGGGCAATCCT
>CAAKHG010033025.1:0-19371 GCA_901007715.1 Dactylopterus volitans
TTTTGGTGGGTAAAAGTGTAAATGGAAGTATTCTGTATTGCAGTTACAGTATAGATAGAAAGTGAGATTTAACTTTGTGTATAGACCAAATGTCTCAATAGCAGCAGCAAGTCAGGATCATCTTCCATTAACCATTGTCAGTAATTCTGAATATACGTTTCGATTTATACCAATTCTTACTTACAGAGACAAACTGATATGCAATTAAAAATAGCCAACCGTCTTCACTGAGGAGCATTTATAAACGAAAGCAATTATATCCTTCAGTCATATTCTCCATGTTTTATGTCATTTTAATCTGCCTTATGGCGAGGCGGTGTAGTACTTCAGTGCTTCCGCTGTAATGCTGGGAAGCAGGAAAGAGCTAAAATGATAAAGCTTTCCTATCCTTTTTTCCATATAAACTGCTGAAGGCAAAAGCACATCGCATGTTAATGCAACTATTTCTGCTCTGAGCAAAGTGGCACCTGAGGAGATAACATTTGTAATGCCAACTCTATAAACTGCTGTGATCCTGGACAGGGTGGTGAGAATTAAATGGTCAGAATTAAATCTGGAATCAAAGGATTGAACATGATCCTTGCAGTTAAAACGGTAAACCGACATGCTGCTTTCGAGACCGTCAGCACATACGTATGCTGCATTTCTGTCTTATGACTAAAGTGGTGGTGTGTTCACCTTGTGTTTCTGAGCATCCTCAGGGAATCTGTATTTGCATGTTGGACGCCTGCTAATAGCACATGACATGGATCAGATGAACATCTGTAGGAAGCTATGGGGAAAACTGAATGACTGAAGTACTTTCAAAAGCTCTTGTATCATATTGCAGTACCGAAAAGTCTTGGATGGACTTAGATAAGCTCTCGAGTGTATTTTAAACCTAAATTGTAAAGGGTTCTTAGATGTTCTGTCTGTCTTTGTAAAGCAAATATTTGCCGGCTTAGACAGTCACTCAAATCAGTTGGGGGCAAAGAAAACTAAATTGCCCTTAAAATAAGAGTCCAGTGACCCTCTTCAGTGTGTGAAGCAAACAGACTGCGCCATGCTCTGCAGACTTAAAATGATAACAAACACACATACAAAGCTTTGGACCTGAAGCACACACACATATAATTAATATTAAAGCACACTCACTTGTCTCTTCTTGCCAGTGTTTGCATATTGTACTGTACATAGGACAATGGCGCATTCGGCTGGTCTTAAACTGGCAAACTTCTATGTTTTAGTATCATATGACAACTGGTATTTACAGGTTAAAAGCATTGTGCATGTTTGCTTCAGTGAAAAGCGTACGGACCAATGAAATCTGAGGTAGCAAATTCAACAATGATTAACTTGAACCCATTCTATCTCTTCTTACGGTTTGACCATCAAACACAACTTTCTTTTTTTCCCCTAAAATCTCATCATGAAATTCGTAAACTTGGATCTCAAACTTGTTTTATTTTAGTTTGCAATTTTTTTTTTTTTAAATTTTTTTTAATTTTTGTTTCGGTGCAATTTACTGGTGGTAAACCTGTAAGTTTGCCAGTTTACTCTTCTGTGACACTGCCTAAGAATGCCGTATTTTCTTCACTATAGCAAATCTCCGTAATGGTTATGGTAGGGCAGCTGATATGTTCATTGAAAAAATTCATGGCTTTTAACACTCCAGTTCCCACTCCTGAGGTGCAAACCAGCCAGTCAAGTGTGCTCTTGGGAAGGGGGGTGGGTGGGGTTTGTGTCAGCTCCGCCTCTTGGGGACATGAGGAGCGAGGAAACGATGACGGAACAAGACAGCAGGTTTCCTGTTAGACCAGCTAACACTACAGTTTACCAACCAGTTTGTGAGTTTCGGAAGCGCCACGGACATATAGAATAGAATAATCATTTCATCAATAGGATTTTCAGTGCAAGACGTAAATGGCTACTTATTTTGTCGTAATTCTGTCCGTTGTTGTCTTTGCTTGTTCTCATCAGTCATCCAACATCGGATACAGCAGTAAAGGGATTCTTCTACAGGACAGCAGTCATTCGTGTGTGTGTGTGGTTGGTGTCACCTTTCGCGGATAACTGTGAGGTCCAGACCAGGTTGATCTGGGTTAAACTGGACCAGAATCATTATAGGCAGTACTCCTCCCTGCTCTGTTTGTGTGGTTTTGGTTATAGGTCATACCGTCGTGAAGTTCTGAAAGCTCTGGCTGTTTAATGAGGAGAGGGAGGATTTGTGAAAGTGTGAAACAGAAAATGGCCTCAACCATTCCCTTGACCCGTCGGCCTGACTCAGTGTTTTCTGTATCCTTATTTTAGAGGTCAGAGGTGAAATTCGGATTGTGAGAAATAGGGTGGTAGATACAGGTGCCTGGTGATCTGGTGGAAATGGGCAGGGATGGAGGATAAATTTTTCCTTAGCTGCCCCCTGGGTCGGAGCTGTGTCTCTGTGGTGTCCGTGAGTCCAGAGGTGTGTATGGTTCTTGGAGAGACAGCCTCCTCTGGGTTTCAGGATCCAGAGATGGTGACCCTATTCCGGCGACTGGCTCAACTCCAGCCCCTATGCACACTCCCGAACCAAATTCTAACCCTGCTCCTAAGTTTGACCCCATCCCAGACTGTGATCCTACTACTGCCCCACTCCCTAAATCTAACCCTACATCCACCGCTGGTTCTGAAATGACCACAGCCCCGGTCCGCAGTCCAAGGTCCAGCTCAAGATGCTGCTCCAGGCTGTCCAGTCCTGAGGGAGGGGGCTGGCTCTGGCTGGTGTTGATCAGGGTTGAGTCCTGGGGCTGTAATGAGTCTAGAGACTTGCCTGGGAACTCCTCAAAGTCCTGGGAGTCTAAGATCTGCAAAGAAAGACACCAAGGGGTCAGCAGGATGGGCTACTACTTTTACTCTTCTTATCATTCATTAAGTCAGATTCTGAGTATGATTCATCCTTATTAAGTTTGTCCTCTGTGTGCTGTCAGAATCAGAATCAGAATCAGAAATGCTTTCGCGTACAAACCCCTCCTCCAAAAAAACAAAAGTTCTTTCCAATTCTAAAGCCTCAGCCTCGTGTCTACTTAAGATTTTATGATGCAGACCTGAAATAAATAGTGGATCATAAAACAGGGTCTATACCGGTAATTTCAAGACTGTCGTCCACAGATGAAGAAATATTTAGAATATTTAAAACTTCAATGAGTAAATTTCAATTTACATAAAATATTCCTATATTACATTCCAGTTGCTTACTTGAGAACTTTGATATTTTTCAATCCAGACTCACACACAATGGTATTTTCCAACCATGGACATACTTAAGTTGGGACTACTTGTAATGAAAACTTGGCAAAACTTCAATAAGGAAGATCCCTCCTCTCTTTCTATTCTTAGATCTATGCTTCACCTTGCACTAATATTTTATCACTTCCACCTTCTTATTCTCTTAAAATCTTTCCATTCATAACTGTGATGTCACTACCTCTTAACAGCTATCTTTTCGTCCTTGTATTGCGAGCCAGTCCTTAAATATCTCGATTTCTTGAATAATCTCCCTTTCAGAGCTTGTCTCATATCCCCCTCACCCTCCCCCATCTCCATATTTTGCTAAGAACAGCTCCAGAGATTTTTCAGGTTCCTTACTTCTGCTCCACCATCATTTAGACCCTTAGGGATTCACACTAAAATGCATTCTGATGTTCCTCCAGGCCTTATGATGTCAGCGTTGGCAAAGGGGTCCAAACGCCAAGCTCTTCATGTCATTTGCCACAATAAATGCTATTTCTACTCCCATTTCATCTCTCCCTTTTGAACTATCATTGGCTACACATGAAAGAAAACACTCCTGTCTGTACGCTGCCACTTGCAGACTATTAATTAAACAACAATGACGTTTGTTGGCAATTAAACACGAGAAGAAATCCTCCACTAAAACTCTTTCTCCTGAAAAAAAATGCTCTTCCATGAACAGAGATCTACTGCAGCCAGAATGAAGGTGGGCTATTGTTAATAGCTGCCGTCCATACACGTAATTGACATAAGCTTTTTCACTGCTGATAGTACACATATAACAATACAGGTATGATAAAGGATGTCAAAACAGACCAGAAGCTGAGAGAACAAAAGCGTGTATCTGTGCAGGATTCATTCTCCGAACATTGTCTAACAATTTTAACTAAAATATGATCATGACAGTAGCAAAACAAGCACTTTTTAAAGGGTGTAGGCCTATTTTGATTGTTGTTCAATGGCAGTTGACATTTATAACACTCCACGATTCTTGTTCCTTTCAATCATTCCAACCCTAAAACCTATGAAAAAGGATGAAAAATACCAAAGTTCTCCTTAAATAAGGAAATTAATTACTACATTTATATCCCATAATTAGACTAGTGACCAATGACAGCATTCTATAAGCACACACTATTCCCAATAAACAGTCAAATGACAGAAAAATGATGTGTGGAAAGTGATCAGCAAATCTAAATCTATTTCACCTGTGATAAAGAGGCCAGAGTGTTTGTCTCCAGAGGTATAACAGGTTGAACCAGCCTCTCTCCTGGACCTGGACTTGGACCAGGATACAGTGATGCCTATAGAGCAGACAACATCTTGTTTGGCTGTTTTTCTTTCTTGTCTTTACATGGCCTGGGTCATTGTTTAATCATATGGGTAAGCTGCGTCTTGCCTGCCTTCTGTGGTTAGTCTTGCTCTGTTACATATACTTGCTGTCATCAACACTTGAACACCATATAGAAATATTTGCATACCCTATATGTGTTTATTAGTGCAGTATTACCTGAGGAGGAGATGAGACAGCGCTGTAGGCCGGGGGCACCAGAGCCATCTGTCTTTGCAGCAGCTGCATGATCACTCCGATGTCTGTTGACATGCGACTCTCCAATCTGCACACAGTATGTAGCAGAGAGATCAGCTGTTTATTCTTCTACTGCATCTCGGAGACATTTATGCTGAAGCTTTAGCTATATTCATCTTCTCTGTCACAGCAGAAACAATTAAAACGCCATTTAATAAGGTTATTCAGTCTTACATATTTTTGTTATTAACTCATTTGACTATAATTCATATTAGTAGTACATGACCCACCATTGTGTGTGCTGAGAAGCAGGGATAACTGAGTAATTGAGTTTAAATGTAATTGTCAAATGATTATGAACCACACTTGAAATATTAAAAAAGAAGGCAATTTCAGCACACTTCCATCAATCAAAAATGAATAGGATATGAAAAGAGAAGTTCTGTCATAGGTCGGTATAGGTAACATGACGCAATGCTGTCATAAATGGAGATGTACAGTGGGGGTCATAAACTGGAAACAGAACCAGCTGCTTGAAAGGAAGAAGCAAAACCAGTCACATCGGACATAATAATAAGAGAAAAATGGAGAGAGGATTTTCAGGAATTATTTCCACCTGTCGTTGTTCTTTTACATCAGCTAGTGTTGGCCACATTTCAAGATTACGTCATAGGAATCGGAAAAGCTTGATCTACAATCAATCAGCCATGTCAGTGAAATGTTTTCCACATCAGAACTTCCAGCTCCAAGAAATTTTTGGGAACTGATTTATATGTCAAGTACCTAGATCTTTTTATTTTGGCCCATCCACTAATATGGAAGCAGAGTATGTGAGTTTATGGTGATCGAGTGGGGTAGCAGCCTTTAATAATTTTTTTTTTCAAAAAGCTGATGTGTTGATTTGTCTCCCACTCCAATTTTGCTCCTGTACAGCTCAAACCAGGCAGTGCACACCATGCAATACCCAGCATTCATGAGTACTGCACAGCCAACCACAATATTTTCTGTCAAAAATATACTATTGCAAGTTCGGCAATTACAATTTGAAGTACAGTTTATACTGTAAAGTTGATGAACGTGCCGTTAAAGAGAAGAAAAGTGGTGACATTGTTTCAGTCGGGATTGAGTGGTGAGCGATTTGAATGGAGTGGGGTGAGTAGTTTCCTGATTGTTTATTTCTCACTCTCACTATCCTTTGACTTCAGCTTCTGTTACGGTTCCTTTCCCCATAGAAATCCCAAAAGTTTTATTTATCTGTTATTAAACTTAATTAATTAACTTGGTATGCATTTGCACAATGCAATGGACATCTAGGATATCTGCTTGGTCCTGTGACACTCACGCAGCTACCTAATTAACACCCATTCTTGCCATCTCAGCTGAGATCTATGAGCTTGCATGAGGTAAAAGAGGAACAGCTCGCACACTGCTACTGCCCATCCGGATTTCCCCGCACACACCTTCAGCCTGTTGACACATCCTAACCAGCAGAGGCTCCCGTCCAGTCATGCGTTAAAACTGAGCATTCCACTGGATCCGCAGCCCTCTCACAGTTACACCCCAGCACGAAGACACACAGCCTGTGATCTCAACAGGACTTGACAGTGGAGCCTCATCCAGCTCAGGCTAAACTCTTTTGTTCCACTGTGGTGGAAAGAAGAAGCTCCTCTCATTGGCAAACAAGTCAGAGAGCCAGAATGCTGCGAGGCTTCAAAGTGCTACGGCAACTTTGCTGGGTTATTGCTTTTTCTCCAAATCCGATCCATGCAAGCGCCAAACAGAGGCGACACACACTCAGTCTTGACTAGAGACACACACACCAAGACGTCCAACCGTTGGTACCTGTTGAGCTGCTTCTGCAACAGGTCCAGGCGAGTGTCCAGCTGGTTCCGTTGCTGGCGGCTCAGGCTGTGCAGTGGTGTGTTGAGGGGTGGTGGTGAGGCCAGGCTGCAGCTGGGAACCTCCTGGTACTGACCGCCTCCCCGACTCTCCCCCCAGAAACTGAAGATGTTGGACACACCTGAGAATGCACCTGTGTGTGTGTGAAAGAGAGTGGAAACCTTAGCCAGGGATCACCATTTGAATTCATTTTCATGCTATTTTATTAAATTTTACCTGACAGAGCATTGCAGGTGTTGCCAGTTTTGGGGTCTCCATCCCCCTCGGTGTTCTCTGTGAAGTTTCTGGGTGTGGCCTGAGCCTGTGGGTTCTCCAGGATGGCAGATGGAGGCGCAAGGCCCGTCACAACTGACCCATCCCCCTGTCACATCCGAAGATCACTAAAATCAGTTTTCATTGCACTCTGCTATATAACTGTGACGTATGTAACTGTATGATTTATACTACTAGTATTTTAGAATTAGTCATGATGGAATAGTGAAGTTATACCTCATCACCACTTGAGTGGGAAGACACTGAGCTTCGATGTGTCTCCCACTGGCTCCTAGGTGCCTCCTCCCGTTTTTGGTTGTTGGCTGCTTCCCTCTGTCTTCGATGCACAGACTTGTGGGACTTTTTAATTTCACCAGCATCTGCATCATCTGGACATTGATGGCCAAGGGAGGATTAAACTATAAATACTGCCTCTGCCAACTAGTCAGTCAATACATGTGGTGAGGACTTTCAGCAAATTTAAGAATAGATAGTAAATGTACCCCTTTAGTTCAAGAGTAAGGCCGCTGAACAATGCCTAGAAATGTTTTCGAAGAACATGATGATGTCACAGAACAGACTTTTTGACGATAAAATGTCTTCATTTTATCCTATAAGACATTTGCGTGAAATTTTAAAGTGAGTGTATCAATTCTAAAATGATACTCAGAAATGTTTTGTGAGGTCACAGTGGTCTTGACCTTTAAGCGAAATCATTTTATTCTTGAGTCATGGTGGACATTTGTGCCAATTTTGAAGAGATTCCCTCCAGGTGTTCCTGAGATGTCATGTTCACAAGACTGGGATGTATGTACAGATGAACAGAGAAAATAAAAACAAAATGCCAACCACTGCTACAAACTTTTCAAAGACTGGTGGAGGAGGATTACATGAAAACTGAAAAGAAGTAAATGTGTTAGTTCTTGGTTTTCATGCAGCATCTGGATACTTTTCTTGCTTCTAGCATTAGCTATAAGTGTTAGCATTGGGTTCAGGGACATGCAGTGAATTGAGCTTTCAAGCCATGGGGAGGGAATAAATGCCTAATAGGAAAACATTCTAAACACTGATAGCATCGTTATGCTATTGCCATTCAATGAAGCAATCAACAAGGCAGAAACTTTGTCTATTGACACTTTAACCATTCAGTCAATTTTTCTTTAGCTTTTTCTGTGAAAATATGTCAAAACATGAAGTAAAACATACTGAGAAAAGGGCTGTAGGGGAGGGGTTACCTTTTTCTGTGCGTCGTCGGAATGATAACTTGCGCCTTCGTAGTTTGTTGAATCCTCCGCCTTTGGAGTCATCGCTGCTGGGAGAGCCTGGGATCATGTTGGTCTGAAATGAGGCATTTATGAATCTTTATAAATGAAAACAATGCAGGGATGAAAATGGCAATGAATATAACACTGTTATAAATGTATAGCTAGGACACTTGGATAAACGTGAGATATGTACATATATTCCGTATATGGAAAGAATTCTATGAGAAGGGAATTCATTCAATTATTTATTTCTTCTATCCAGCGTTGATTAAAGCAGTGTTTCCCAATCATGTTCCACAAGACTCGAGGACCCAAGGATTGGGAAAAACTGGATTAAATTATATAAAAATTGATAAATCTGTCCCAATCCTTTTTGGCCCTCAGATTACATTTACTGGAAATTGCAGTTGAAATTGAGAACTCACATCCCGGAGATTGAAGGTAATTTCGAGGTTGTTCCAGAAGTGGTCTGCAAACTCAGGATACATGTCAAGCACCTCCAGAACATCCTCTCTGAAGATTTTGTGGAGGTCGCAGTAGGTAAGAGCCCTCACATCAGCGTTGGATTTACCTGGTCTGGCATACAGGTTGATAGGCTCGCCAAAGATGTCATTCTTTCCTGGTAGCGGTGACAAGATGAGAACAATTTACACATTTATAGTTAAAAATGAAAGACCCCAGAACATAGCAACAACCTGGGAAAAAGATTACTGTCACACATCTTTATACAACAGTCATTCTACTCAGCAGAGACACAACATTTGGAAATCCGGATGGTTTGAATAACTGAGATTACTTTTTGGATCAACTGATGTTTCAGCCACTGTCCAAGCTGTTGCAACAAATGTAGAAAAGCATATTTTTACTTTGTTGTTTGCAAGGTATCCTAACATTTATTTCTTCCTGTCAGTAAGTAAAATCTACCGCACTTGAACAATCTAATGAGCTTTTCTCACCCAGATGATAGATGAGCAAGGCCATCCACTGCTTTTGTTCCCCGCAGGACTGAATGATTAATGTTTACAGAATGTAATGTCATTGTTCATTTAACTCTGATATAATAATCCATCTTCAGGGCTGACTCGGATTCCTGGTAGGCTGCGTTTGTCTGATTAGTACCTGCCACAGCTGAGGCATCCGGAGATCACTGAATTTAGTTGCTCCTGCTTGTTCTGTCTGCATCATTATCATGTTCATATTTATTGGTTGTGCTATTCATTGGACAGTGTGGTTTTTAGAAGGATGAAAACTTTAACTTAAAGTCTTTGAAAGCACTTGTCATATTCTCTGATTGCAGAAATTGGCTTGGTGATAATTTTGGTTGTTTGCTAGCTTTCATGAATCAGGTTCCCCTCCCCTCCTGAGCTTATACTTAGGACCGCTTGTCTTGGACCATCCCTTATGTTATGCTTATCCTCTTTCCACTCTACCTATAAGCATTCATATCCCAAGAACACACAATTAATGCTTCGAATTTTAAATCTTCCCTCTTCCCCCAGTTGTGTGCTTTCTTCCCATCTTCTCCTACTTATATATTTTTTCTACGGAACTTTCCAAGATCTGGTCAAAGCAATTTTTCTTGTGCATTTTGCCAAGTGTCTCATAGGGAAATTGTTGGGTCTCTGTAAATCTACAGGGATCATCTACAGGGTCTAGACCTCATCCGTATGAAAACAGCCCTGAGATACACTGAGTTGAACCAAGCGTGTGTGTGTGTGTGTGTTCATCTGCTTGTTAAAATCATCATTTAATCAGTGAATCACATAATCTGCAACTCCACTGGGGCAGTGACTCGAAAACGTCTGGTTTATGGCAGAGGTCTTTTTTAGAGTCAGAAAAGAAATATATTGGTTGCAGACTCTCTGCAGATATCAGACAAACTGGCTCAACCGAGACATTTTCACTAACCTTCCATTCGTTATATATCTGGTGATCAGCTTGGTGGGCTGGTTTCAGTCTCAATACGAGTGCCAATATGTTAAAGTTTCTCCTGCTGACATGAATTCAACACACTGTACACTCTCTTAATCATTGCTTGCACTTCTCTAACCCTTGTTGTCTTCTGCTTCTCCTCATCTGAGCTGCATTTGTATGTTACCAGGCTCTGCCATGCTGACAATAAACTTCTGCAAATAAACTTCTCCCTCCAGTCTTTGACTCATTCGGATGTTGGATCTGGACTGGTTGCCCATTAGACCATGCAACCATTAAGAACTCCACATATGTGAACTTGTTAATGCAAGATTATTTCTTTAATTTCCTCTATGTGGCCTGTCCTCTTCCAGGTCATGGGGATAAGAGGAGGTCATATGGTGCAGATGACTGAGGTGACTCCTCAAATTACTCAGCTGTTGTCTTCGATCAACACTGTTATCCTGCATTATCTCTATCAATGATTCTGCCATTATGATCTGTAAATTCTTTGATTTAGATTTCTATATAGGTGACATCTACATCTACTTGCACATCTGCATACCCTGGGAAGAAGTTCCTGAAGTTTCTTCCTCTTTTTCCTTGATAAAAGGGTTTTTTTTAGTGGCGTTTTTCTCATTCAATTTGAGGGTTCAAGGACAGAGGATGTCACTCACTCACTCGCATTTCTCAGGGGTATGTCTCTAGTACTTTGTCATATTTCTAGCACAAAGAACAAAGGCAGTTCTGAAGGCAAGCAGAGTTTTGTTATCAAAGGTATTTCATGAAGTTAATATTCTGTTTGAATAAGATTTTGCCCGTCCTATTTATTTGAAGTTTGAAGATATCAGCTGATATACAGTATGTTGCATGATATAACTGCTTTCATCAGTGGCTAGAGTTGTTTGACGGCGAGAGTAAGAGGCATTATCAATCCTGAACAGATCTTTTATTATGTTCTGAAACTTCGATCCATAATTAGGAGTAGCATTATGCTCACCAGCAGATGGTGCCATTAGCTCATGCTTATTTCATTGTTCATGGGAGGAAGTGAGAGTGTATGTAGTCGCAGTTATGATGCACTGTAAATAAAGCATGTTTTACCCAGGATGGCTACCACTACGTCTCCTCTCAGTATCTCTATGGATCCCCGGGATATGAAGTAGAGGGCAGTGAGGACGTCCCCGGCGTGGACCAGTGTGTCCCCTGGGGGGGCGTGGGTGGTCTTGAACTTCATAGCCAAAGCCCTGAGGCAGCCCTTGGTGGAGCCTTTAAAAGCCTTACAATTCTGCAGCAATGTCCGGTTCAGATGGAGGCAGATATCCGCCTGGAGACACTCTGGGAAACCTTTCAGCACCTGTGAAGAGGGAGGGTGGGAGTGAGGAGTGGAGGGAGGAGGGGAGCAAACGATGGAGAGGTGGCAGGACACAAGATGAGGGAGCGAAGATGAAAGGAGGAAATTGTGATGATGAGGTGAGAAGAATTGATTGGGCATTAAGACAGGATGGAAAAAGGATGGGTGGAATAAGTTGAGGGGAGGAAGAATGAGAGGAAAAGGGGGGGAAATCAACAGATGTTAGAAAAGGTGGAGGATAGAGAGGTGGAAGGAAGAAAAAGAGGAGAAGGAAAAGAGAAAGAAAAATTCAGCGAATGAACTGAAAGGGAAAGATTACGTCAGTATTGATAAATGCTATTTGCAGCGATTGACTGACGACTGAAGTACATAAAATAGAGTTAATGTCAAATAAATGTCTCATAGTCACTTCAAACTGAATCACAACTCTCCTGTCTTTATATCCTCATTGTGACTGGTGAACATTGGTGCATCAGCCTTTTATTACTGCTATTGCACCGCTCCACAAGTTAACTTAGCAAAATGACGTTCTTTTATGATTTTAACCTCTAAAAAAATGAGCATCAGAAGTTTGGGATTAATACTGTTTTAAATGGCCTACGCATAGAATATTGTAGATTCATTGCGAAATTAATCTGAGCTACCTGTCGGAGCAGAGTCAGCACCCATAGAGTTATTGATATGCGGAATTTGGGCAGCTTTAATGAATGCATTTGCAAGCTTGGGAAGCCCTGGCTCTGTTAGTCAGCAGTAATTTTCTTGCTGGCTGCTCAGAACAGAACTAAAAACACCCACAACCCTCCTTCATTTTTCTCTCTTTCAAGCTATGTCCTTCCTTTCAGCCTTCAGCGGGCTCCCACTTCACCTGCCCTTTGGCCAAAGTCCTTTTCTCTCTTCCGTCAGCCCTTTCCATCTTACGTTGGTCAATGAGTTGCTGTCCTTGCTGACCTCGTTGCTCGTCCCACATTTCTTTTAAATTATCATTCCCTTTTTCTATCTGTTTTTCAGCCCTCACGGATCCATTAAAGTGTTTCATGTGTGAATACAGTAAAGCATTTGTAAATAAACAGATTAAAGTCCATACTTTTCCTTCCATCAAGGCAAATTTGACAAACATGTCACTATAACTTAATTTACGCAACAACCATTTTGTTGATTCGTGCCAGCTGTCAGGTACAGCCCCAAAATGTGCTGAGGTCGACCTCACACAGCAGCTGTATCAGGAACTGTCATAACCATTGAGTCCACCTACTCTGTCCTGTTTTGAAATTGGAAGCAAGTCTGTTCAATCTTGAATTTGTCTCAGACTGGCAACACTGGTTGGATATGTAATTTTAGACGCCGTCAAATATTTCTATTTATCACTTTCGAAGTATATGATACATTCGGTGTACAGCAATTGAAAACACCAATCAAAGAAATCAGCGACTCATAGACGACAAAAGGTATGAGTGCTAATTTATTTAAGGGCTACATAAAATTATCAACACACTCTGGTGTGCGCTAACAAAGCAGCTGAATATCTATCTAAAAGACATTTACAACATCTTAAAGTTGTTTTATTTTAACTTTTGACCTCAAAAATGTTGAGGTTCACCAGAGCTTTGACCACCTGTAGGTATTTCGACAGACCGGAGTCTGTGTGGGGATGGATGATGTTTTAGGTTACACTTTGTTTACACTTTGTCCCTGCAGGCAGCTGTGGCCATCATCCCCCGGTCTTTCTAGAGAAAATTCATATTTTAAGATCATGTTATATCACTGCATGTACTGAAGATGATGTCCTTCCTGAGTGTGAACCCTTATGGTCTTGGTTTTGACTCAAGACTTGATAGAGGGGGTTTTGCCCTCATCACGAATATGAGGTATTCCTTTGGTGGTATTTTAATGGCACATTGAGCAGTTGCTACAATTTTAACAATTTGACATTAATATTTGCTCTCACGGAATTGCTGTTGTCCATAAACTTGGGACTGCAGTTTGGTTTTGCTCATAATTAATAAACCACTGTGAGAATAGAATATCAAGTTGAGTTTCCATAAAGGACAAAGGTCAGCCGAAGAAGAGCAACATCAGAGCAGATTCAGAGTCCTGCTGTTCCACAGAAATATACAAATAATAATAAATTAAAAAATTAAGTCACTTTCTCTTTTTCATCACAGCAGCATGTCCCCTTCATAGTTCTCATCAGCACTGCATTATTAATCTTTCCATCTTCATGTATAGAAGTGGCTACAGCTGATTGCATTGGCCGCGGAGACGGACGGACGAACAGACGGACAAACAGGCAGGCAGGCAGGCAGACAGGCAGGCAGGCAGGCAGGCAGCAGATAGACAGGGCCTCCTTCATATACTAGTGATAATATCAGCACAGTGAACATTCTATAATCCACTCTGATCACTACACCGCACTTCACTGCGCTTTTAAGAGATGAAAATAATGAGGGAAGAGGGCAGAGCTGAGACTGTACAACACTTCGAAAATTTGTTTCCTCTCTACTTTGATGTCTCACTCATTATACTGAAATAAAATTGAAGTGAAGGAATATTGCGTTTGTATCGGGACTGCTCTGTTCTCCTTTGAGGCTTCACAAGCAGGAAAGATGAGCTCAGAATGTGCTTTATGAGCTGAGCTTATGGAACAGCTTAAAAGAAATGTCAAACTGCACAAGGTAGTCCAGACTCGACTCGTGTGGTTAAATTTACACATAGGGATGCTTTTATTCTGCTCACTTTTTGAATCCTACAAGATATATGATGTATTTTACATGATAGGAAAGACGACCTTCTCTGAGTGAGGAATTAACCGCATCAGCAGATATGAAATATGTCCATGATTACAGCTGTGTTTGTAGCTGCCTGCATATGTTTGCCTCCAGTGTCTGACTCAGAGCAATCTTGTCACTGGTACAGAAAAGCAGAGGAAGTGACTGGGACGATGCCTGTGTGTGATAAAGCGCAGCATCCTCCTGTTCTCTGACGAACACAGGTCACGCTGAGGTTGACAAGTAAGTACAACAAGTTTGTCTAGAAACACTATTCCAGACTCTGCGTGTGTGCGTGCGCGCGTGTGCCTACACTTGTATAGCTATATTTTGTGAGAACCAGTTTGAGTTTTGAACTTTCCGAGAGACCAGCTTGAGGATTAAGACAAAAGGTTAGATTTGGGTTAAGACTGGGTTAAGGTTAAAGGCCTCGAAAATGCATTATGTCAATGAATGTCCTCACGAATACAGCAATACAACCATGAGTGTGTGTTGTGTGCGATAGCATGCATGGCAAGTTTGCATCCACTGACAGTCATGACTCACTATGCCTGTGGTTGTCTCAGATGATGTGCTTGAATGTGAAAGAAGCTCCGTATTAATGTATCTGTGGTCAGTGCAATTGAATCACTCCATAATAAGTTCTGCATGTCTCGCTTCCTCCCTCACGGGGTTAACATGTGTGTCGACAAACACAAACATGTGCACTGTAAAGGCTGTGGGCACAAGAGACAGGGTCTAATAGTGTTCATGCATATGAGCACACTGGTGTAGGTTCATGCATGTTGCAAATCACCCCGTCCTGATTCTCACTCGCCAAATATGGGCACAGTCAGTGGCTCGTTGCATCACAGTATGACGCTGTAAGTACACCTGAGGCGTCAGTTCTGGAAGTACAGGGCTGTTTAATACAGACATCTATATATATAGTATAGTGTCTATATCATGAGAGGGTGTAGGGAGAGCTGGGTGGGCCAGTTTCCACAATTTTAGTCCTATTTGCAACCACAACTTTCATATTTGCAACAAAAAGGTTGTTTAATTGCTACCTTAAGTTTATATTGTGTCACTTACCATAACAAAGTGTGCATAAAGCTCACTGGACCACGATGTTGACACATCATAAAACTTTTACTTTGGAAGATGACGTCCTTCCAGAACTGAAACGGCAGTTACAACATCGCGATTTGAAGCAAATCTCCATTTTGAGGCTGGAGAATTTCCCACAACATCAGATTCGGAAGCGTAGGGCCACTGACCAAGCATCTGCCTCAGAAAAGCCGATTGTCAGAATGTGTTGTGCAAATACTCTAACTTGCTTGTTTGAGTATGTTTGAGAGAGAGGGTGTGTGTGAGTGTGTGTGTGCGTGTATCATTCATGATACTCACATCATTCCTATTTTCTTTGATGTTGTCGGACCATGCATGCTGAGACAAAGTCTTCCAATCATCCTATTAACGTACAATGCAGGCTCAAAATACTCTTCTAGCCTTTGTGTGTACACATGTGCGTATTCATGCGCAATACTCATTCATTCGCATTAACTGACTGGGTGTACACACAGGATTTTGGTGCAAGGTGATGAGCCGTACTTACAGCGTTCATATCGATGCCATTGGTGTAGGACCAGGCATGCTGGAAATACTCCTCCAGCCTCTGCCTGAGTGGGTTGGGGATCTGGTGGAAGCGGATGAACTCCCTGACTCTCAGCATCTGGGTGTGGTAGCGGGCCGTCCCTGAGTACAGCCGCTGGATGATGGCTGACACATTTCCAAAGATGCTGGCGTACATAAGGGCTAGTCGTGAGAGACGAAGAGTAAATAACGGAGCGGACAAGAGTTGGAAGTGTGAGAAAGAAGGAAACAAGGGATGAGGAGAAAAACATCAGCATTAACGGAGTGCACACTGGCACCGTATACGCTGACATGACGTGACACACTTCAGGCTGAATGTCACCCCCATTGGAGAAGAAATTCATTATTACATCTGACATCCTTGATTGATATGTTTGATAAAATACTGTGAGCAGTGAAGCGACGAAGGCAGGGAAATGATAGAGGGAAAAAATAAATACATACAGTACAAAGGAACCCTTGATTCAATCAATTGCAAGAGTCTTTGCACTAGTCAGTCCTCAGAATGGCTCTTCAAGAGTGAAGTTAACTCCTGTGCATGATGCTCGTGTTTTTGTTTTTAAAGGAGAACTTTGCCAATTTTCATCCAGATTTGTATCACGGCGGTTTGGATACTATGTGCACCAGTGTCCATGTCGTAGCCAGAGCCTCCCACTCATTTGCATGCAAACTTCCACCGGGTGACACAAAGCGAGATATCCGGTGGACACGTGCTTCATCACTGCACGTGTCTTCGCCGGCAGCCAGACCGAGAGAGCGCTGGCTGCACATTGACAGACTCACGTAAACCCGACACTCTGAGGTTGTCCAAACTTGATTGCAGTCTTTAGAGAGCTCAGAGAACCGGCCGCCACTTCCACGCTGCCCAGACAGTAACTGCAGTGACTCTAATGGATGTGTCAAACTTTAAAATCGCCATCCAGCAAACAGCAACAAACACAGACTGGCGGTGCAACAACAACTGTCAGAGCTACTGACGTCTCAACTCTCAGCACTGCAGGACACCAATCTGTGACAAATTTGGTTCATGTGCTAACCCTTGTGTGAGTGGGAACATTGACTGCATTATTTCTCACTTGATAACAAACACTGCTGTTGTACAGAGTCCATGCTCAGATGTCCGTTTGGTTTCATTCCACTGGCTATAGTTGTTTTTCTCCATTTTTCTCTCGGGATCCTGAAGTAACATTTATGTATCCAACCCTTTTTCTGTCCGTATGTTGCCCAGACCTTTGCTGGAGCACAAGATTCTTGGGTTTGATATTAACAGCCGCTGCACATCCAGCCATTTGCGAAATTCCAACAACACAGAGCACAACAGGGGTTACCGTGACTGCCGCCTCACCTTCGTCCATACACTTCATTTCCTGCATTCTAGCTCATATAAGTAATCCTGAATGTTAGATTACAGCGCAACACTGTGATACTACTTGGCCTCCAAACGCTTCAGTTTAGAAAGTGGGTGTAGCCTCAGAAGACAACCCAGTGCATTCAGGGGATTGTAGGATTTTTAGAAAAAAGCAATACCCGAGCCTATTTTTCTCTTATCCTCCTCAAGTAGCACCAGCTTTAAGAATACTTGCACCATTCTACTGCATATGCACGCTAGACTGGTCACAGAATCATCTTCCCACTGGTGAAACTTTCCTTTAGTTCCTCAGTTTTGGGAGTTTTCTCTCATCGAAGTAAATAAACTGTTGTACTTGGCCGGAAAAAAAAAAAAAAAAGATTCACGTGGAATTGAGGTGACCAAGCTGGAATGTGTGTCAATGTCTACGTTTTAAAACAGACTCTCAGATGACTTGAGCACAAAATGACATTTCATCTTTGCAGACATTTTCTGATAAATTCTATCATAATTCGCGGATGACATTAAGAGTCATGGCCATGGCCTTATGAGGTCTCAGTGACCTTGACATTTGAACACTGAAATCTAATTAAGTCATCTTTCAGCTTGGATTGACATGTGTGCCAAACCAGAAGAAATACACACCAGGCGTTATGTAAATATTCTAAGAGTGGGACGGACAGACAACCTGGAAATTTCAGACTTCACCAGCACAGAGGCATCAAAACAGCAAATGTATGCTGCCGGTGTTTTTGTTTTTACCACTGATGTAGCACTAAGCACTGTAAGTAAGGCGCTGAAGTTGAATTCTATCACTGTAAAGGCAAAAAAAAAAAAAAAGGCAATTACGACTCCCAAGAACATGATTACACATTCACAGATAGCGTCACTAATTTTACGCGGACATACAAAAACATGTCTGGACCATTCGCTGGCCCTGTTCGATTTAATAAAAGATGAATCTGTCTCTTGATTCCTATCAATTGTTTTTTGCATGACAGCTACAGTAGCACTCAGTCGTGACTGATGTACAAGGCTTCTGTCTCTGGTGGACAATGACTGCTTTGTGATTGTCCCTGCTTTGTCTGGTTGCCAACCTTTCAACCTCTGTCGGCTCCCATCACTGTCGACATCACCCACTGGAGTAGCTATTTGTGTGAGTGTGGCTCACAAAGAGACACAATCGATCCCTGGCTCATCTTGAAAGAGTTATCTGATTGAGCTCAACAACATTTTATAATGCTGAGTGCACTTTCAATGGACACTTTCATTTTTGAATTGCAATGAGTTGCTGCAATCATTCACTTCATTCGGCTATGACTGAGTTTATCATGAATACCTTAATTTGTCAAAGGTCTAACATTAAATAATCAAGACTTGGACAGAATCAAGATGTAGTGGCTTGCTTCAAGAAAACTTTTCAATTTCACACACATTTTGCTATTCTATATTTTCCAGAAGTCTCTGACAAATAGCAGAGAGATACAGTAAATGCAGAATGAAGTGGAAGTTGAGTTGGGAAATGTGAGAAGAGCTGTTAGAATCCCTGACTGGTGGTATTTTTGAGGATATGCTTTGAATATAACTAGAATTACTGCATGCCTCCACCAACCAGTTAAGTTGCAGTTACTATCCGTGTCCATCTATAATATTTGTAGTGAAGAATGAATTTGTATGAACTGTGTTTAAATGTATAAAGAGTAGACACATGTTACATTTAGACATTTGTCCAAAATTTCTTAATCAGCAAATGACTTGTGCCCAAATGTGTGCTTTGTCATGTCACAAGCACCTTGACCTTTGACGTCTAATTACCAAAATCTAATCAGTCCAGCCTTGAGCCAGAGTTGATGTTTGTGTAAAATAGAAATTCTCTCCAGCCATTCTTGAAGTACATGGGTCAAAGTGAATACCATTCCACCATCGTAGACATTTTCGTGAAATTTTGTCATATTCAGCAGTTAATATAACGAATTACAACCAAGAACATGCTAGTCACAGGTCACGGTGACCTTGACCTTTGGCCACCAAAATCAAACGAGGTCATCCTTGAGCTGGAATTGACATTTGTGCCTGCTGGTGTTGCTGCGATATCGCGTTCATAAGAATGGTGCCGATATATCTGGGCTGATGAACCTCCAGCCATGTTATGTGGAGGCATAAAA